>JARQZK010001633.1:75000-104400 GCA_030704885.1 Cynegetis impunctata
ACAAGTTCTGATAGCTGTGAAAACAAGTTTACTATCTTGTGCAACAGCTGACATGTCTATGTTAACCTCGACTGCATATTATATAGTTTTAAGTGAATTATGCGGCAAATCATTTGGAAGGTTATTAATATATTAAATGAAAAGAACAGGTTCAAAATGATCCCCTGAGGAACTTTGATTATATGTCTGAAAATTTAAATTTTTGGTATTAATGGTTATTTATCGTGTAACTTATTACTTAAGCCCTTTTTCTTTCAGTTGGGTTATTTGTGGTCTTGGAATCACATGATCAGCAAAAGGTGGCGTTCTAGTCCAGGTGTTGATAATAATTATCCCATTAAAATGCTTAAAGATTTCAGAGCATTTTGCTCTAATAAAGATGGCAGACTGCAACAATTTTTAGAAGAATGCTGGGAAAAGAAAGTTGCAGCCTCCACAAAAAATATATTGTAAATAATGTGATATTATCTCTTATTAGTGTTGCAAAATGAATAAATATATCTTGTAACTGGTTGATTTAAAATGTGATATTTGAGGCACAGTGAAATTTTTATATGCTTTATTATTGAAATTTCATAACATATTATTTTTTTAGTAATCCTTATTTAAGTCAACGCCAGTAATTGAACATAATTTCAGAGATTATTTATGCGCAGTAGAACTGAGTTAATTTTCATGTAAATGAAAAAAACAGAATAGCATTAATTATATACTTACCTATTTTAAAAACAACAAACTTGGAAGTATGAAGTGGATCATAAATTTTAACATATCAAACCTAAAGATCTTATAGTTGGCCAAGAGATTTGTTTCAACAGTGTAGTAGAAGATAAATCATATATTCTCATACTAGATAGCATTTATGTGAGAAAAGGAATATTTGTTGCCAACAGTACCGACATGAAATGTTCTCTCTCCTTAGTTAGTAGGGAAAAAAGTTGTAGTTATATAAAAAAAAATTTCTTATAGAATTACTCAACAGTAATGATTCATTAGATCAATTTCCATTGTTAAGGATATAAAATGAATACATTAAGTATTCAGGTCTCACCCATTTGCTTAGGCACCTAGGTTTTATCAAACTATCACCTGTATCTGTATAAATTATATACCGTAATATAAAATTGAAGATGTACCTGTCCAAATATTGTTACTATTACCTTTCCTAACTATATTATATATAATTGTTATATCTTGTGATGTTATTTTTAATCTTAAAAGAGAATAAAAAAATTGTTTGATTAAAATTTTCATCGTTTTTTTCAGGTTTGAGTATAAACGCTGATTTATTTGAAATTTGGATATCTAAAGTCTTCAAATAGTATTATTAATGATGGTGCTTTTCTAAGTTACTACAGTAATATATTGAGAAATTATTTCCTAGAGATTTCTAAAATTTAATTTTTAAACAAGGTATAATTTTTCTAAACATATGTTATATTCAATTTTTTCAAGTATTTCTCAATGTTATTAAAAAATCACCTAAATTAGTTGAAGGAATATCAAAACGAGAATAAATATGGTAATGAATCAAGCGATATCTGAACAAGATTAGGTAAAGCTTTAAAAAAATAAGAAAACCAAAAATATTTAGAGTTTTATTACCTTACTAGAAGGTAGCATACCTTACATTTATATAAAAAAAAACCTGATTGATTCATTTAACTTCTTTAACCTGTAAACCAGGAGGTAATGATTGCTTCAATTTCTCTGCTTTTTCTTTGTCAGTAATAACTAGTGTGTATAAAAACCTCGAGCATCTGACTTTGAACTTGGTATTGTCAGGATTTTTCTTAATTTTTACAGATTTTGCATCCTTTCGCCTTGCCGTCAGGAGGAATTCCTTAATTTCAGTAATTTCACGTGGCATGATAACCTATAAAAATATACGAAATTATAAGATAAATCGAATTAGAAGTAGGCATTATCAAATATCTTACCAAGAATATGATTTACACTCCTTTTATTAAATTAAAAAGAAATTTAGGGAAAACGTGTTCAACTAGAAATAGCGAACACCAAAAGAAACATAAACCATAGACAGAAAATTGAAGTCAGAAAGAATGAATCATAGAATCTGGGAATAACTGTTCATCATTGCGTTCAATGTGAGAACTAGGAAGGAACTACTGGAACAGTTTCTCATGGCATACTAAGGAGAGAATAATAATGTGAATTTTTTTATTAGATCTGTACAACTGTAACCATCGATAAGAATATGTTTCAAGGGATATAAAAAGTATTAGTTTAGGATTCGATAGTAAAAGTTTTATTCCAAATAATCTGTTAAATATCCATGATCGTTCCAGAAAATTTTCAAACCAAAAAATTTAGGCATTTTAACATTAATAAGAAGCTTGATACATTTGTAATTTTCTTCAAAATAGTATGAAGATTTAAATGATTCGAAGAGAATTTTAACTGAATATATTTAACATACATTTATTTTAGTCATGCTGAAATTTGCAAAAAAAATAATTTTCATTTCTATCGAATCTTTTGTTTCATTTCAAATAAAGTGTATCTTTAGGGACAAAATAAAGTAATTTGATTTATGGAACGCATCCATGTGTGCGCCAAAGATTTCAATTTTTGTGAAAAAATGTATACAAATATTTATCATGCTTTCTTCATAGGAATCTGCAGTTACTTAAAAGTTTGTTATTTATATTTATATGTTCAGTTTTTCATTCTTGTTGTATTGATTGAGCTATGCGTCGTTATTTTTAATATTAATGGCGGCAATAATCCCACTTAACAACCAGTTGTATCTCCTTCTGTGGGAGTATATTGCTTTCTGCCATATTCTGATAGTTCTGTGTTTGCGCTTGCTAGATGAGTGAAACGAAACAGGACCAGTAGCACAGGATTGTTAAGACAGATGTTTGTTGTTGTGTAGTAAATATCGCGAGATTCTTAAATAAATATTATGAAGTGCAGCTAAGTCTTCAATGGACGACCTGCTGGAAATCAGACAAAATTTACAAAAAATGAGTTAGTACGTGTTCATTCAACAATGGATTGTTTGAAATGTGAAATACTTTTGCTTCTGGTGCTAGTGTGTAGAGTTTATAACGAGGATATCCAATCTTACAATCATCAAGGTAATGAACAACAAAAAATATAAACACGAAAATAATTTTTTTCAAAACATTTTTCTTCGATTCATTGTTGCCTTAGTTATAAATCTAAGTGGATGGTAATTTTTTTCAGTGTGGATCTCTCGGAGCTAGAATATAGTTCAAATATTCTTCTAAAAAATATTTAACAACTATTCTAAATTGACGCGGAATATAAATGTACCCTTTTTTACTCTGTTTTAGTACAAAAGAGATGAAATATACAGTTATTGGTTTCAGGAAATTGATTGAGAATGAGTCACAGTAAAACTCATTAAAAGTAGTCAATAAGAAGCACTCCTTTGTGAACAAGTCCAATTTAATTTATAAATTAATCCAATGAAATCATTGCCACTACTAAAAGTAATCCTTTTAATCATATTTGAAATGTTTACGTGTTTTATTCGTTTTTATCTGCGAATTATAACACAATTTTGAAAATAGAATAATTCTGCTATTTAACTGAAAAAATAAAATTGCTATAGTTTATGAAATACAACATTTTTTCAAGTTTTGTGAAGCTGACAAAAATTTTCCTTCATTATAAAATTTATTTCGTGGTTGTTATATGTTTTATATTGGACTATTCATATGTTCTTATTCTAATACAACATTAAGCTCTCTGATTTTTTCAATCTACTAAGTGAATACATAGGTACTTCCTTATAAAATAAAACAAGGTAGGTAATCAATTTCCTCTAAGCAAAAATACCTATAGTATTTTTTGCCATACAAGTTTCACCAAATATAACTCTTGTTTAGTTCATAAATAGAGAATAGGCTGAAATGAATGTTTTGATCATCTGCAAAATATGACGCTTTTCACTACACTCTTATTTTTGTAGTTGACCCTTTTGTAAGAATATACACCAGTTATTGACCTCATAAAATCACTTCAAATTAACTGAAAAATATACCAACCTCGATACCAATTTAGTTTGGAAGAAATAAACACACTGGACACTGTTCAAAAGTGATTATCATTCAATCATTGATTTACCTATAATTGATTATTAAAATGGGTTTTTTTCACAAATCTTTAATTTCGGTTATTCATTGATTTCGAAAATCGAAATTGATAATTAATTATAAATTATAATATTACATATTATAAACCTCTCATTTCTTCAAGTAATATAAACATACATGTTAGATACAAATGAAATTCAAATAATAATAGTTCGATCACATTGTTAAAAAATTAGTTAATTCAAATTTAGTTCAGATAAAAATTTAAAATCTCAAAGAAATATACCTATACTTATATAAGATAAATTTTTAAAATAATTTCTGTTCCTGTTCAAACATTTCTCGAATATCCCTTTGGATTTTTTTATAATAATCTGTCGAAAATAATAGTATCTAATTAATGAGGCAGGTACTAAAAATTTTTCGATCAATTATCGTATATGTGGTATGGATGACGCACGTTTCGAAATACTTATTCATCTTCAGATGCTTCATGAATCATATAGTGCAATATATTCCAAAGAAATAATCTACAAGTTCACACCCAACATCAACAATGAAATCGGAATATTTCTACTATTTTCAGTAAACCATTTTGTTACGCTCACTCACAAATTAGTAGTTCCTTTGAAATTAATCATTTCCTTCCCATGCAGAATTATCCCGTATTTGATAAAATCCGCCAAACACTATAGAAATGAAGTTTCAACGAATTTTCGTATATAAAGTATGTAAATTTAATTAACAAAATTTTATTTTTGGCCTCCAATATTTCTTCTGATATTTTCTTGATTTTTAAAATTGTTATTACGTAGGTACTTTATTGTTTTGTATACATTGCTGATTATTTTCATAAGTAGTATCAATATTTTTCCGTTTCTATTCGTATTTTTCTTGGAGGGCGTATGAAGCTAAACAAACCTGTTTTTAAAAGATTTTTACTCCCGAAACTTTCTCAAAATTTTTATACCCATAAGATATTCAATTTGTAAAGTTAGTTTGAGTTATTTTTACTGGGCGACCAAACTGAAAAAATGTGAGACTAAAACCGTAAGAAAAACCTGGTGTCCCATGACACCCCATCTTTTTTATTATTAATAATAATATTTAATAAGATCGAAAAAACTCATTTGAAAAATTGATGTTTAATCAAATCAACCCTCGGAATGAGCTAGTTTTTACGCGAGACTCGACGATATGTATTTCCCATTCATCCCTAAAGGGAGAATGTTAGAAAATTTGACACCGTTACC
This sequence comes from Cynegetis impunctata, assembly GCA_030704885.1. NCBI lineage: Eukaryota > Metazoa > Arthropoda > Insecta > Coleoptera > Coccinellidae > Cynegetis > Cynegetis impunctata. The sequence continues at coordinate 80,342 of JARQZK010001633.1, forward strand.
ACACACGATGGAAATACTTGTTTGAATTACTCATTTGAAGAAGCCACTGTGTTGGTCGAAACAATAACTGTTATGTTTAACAAAATATAGTGAAAATCAAAAACCTTTATTTGCATTATCTAGTTAATTTCGAAACTGATATTATATCAGATGATATTGACGAGAGTGGCTGCATTAAATTTCAGGAAATGAATCCGCATAACATTCACAGCCGGAGTGGTGAATAATAACTAATAGTCTGTACTTCCACGTCTATTTTTAGTGAAAATAAGAAAAGGTAAAAGGGGCGTTGGACTGGCTGGAGTTGAAATTAAACATTAAAACGGTCTGTTCGCGGAGTGTGACCCCAGCCGAGTGCATATTATTTCACTTTCGCAAATTTCATCATAAATTGACCAATGGTTGATTGCCTGGAAAAATGTCTCAGGGTCAACATAATTTATTATATCATTTAGGAAAAAATTGACGGATACGTAACTGCCGCACCTAGAATTCGTCCATTGAATATGGCCAGTATGAATTTAAGACACATTTTTATTTGTATTTTCTCTGAAAATAAAGGCTTATTGCACTGTATCTAAAGTTCGAGACTCGGGAGTTGATTTTACACTAATTATATTATCATTTTTTTTATTTATGTAATGTAATCTTTCAACGCCATTTTTACCGACTTTAAGACGTCTATCTATTTTGAAAATTTGCACACGTAATTATAAAAATCTGCCAAGTGCGAGTAGGACTCGCGCACGAAGGGTTCCGTACCATTGACTATGTCCCCCTTGAATATTTATTTTATTTTAATTTTATTATTTATTATTAAAGTGAATATATAATTAAGTATTTTTTGAATATTTCAAGCGTTTTTTGTATGAGAGCCCCCCTTAAATAAAGGGGGCATCCATTAATTACGTGAGGGGGGGGGGCGAGGAAAATCTACCTCAATCTCACGTGGGGGAGGCGGTGGTCTCATCAAATATAACGTAATTTTTTTGTCACTAGAAACAGTATGACATTGCGAGAAAACTGGGTTAGCTTGAGTAAAAAATGTTTCTCCATTAGAATATACTTAGCTAAATCATTCATAAAAATATTCATCGCGGTTTAATTATACACTGATGGAAGAACTTACTAACCATAAATAAATTCATTTGGTTGGAAACAATTTATTCATTTATTAAATATGAAAAAGTATTTTTCTAACATTATTTGTTAATATTATTCGATGAATATTTATTAACAGTAAATACTTTTTTTGGAGTAAATATTTCTTCTTCATATACGGTACGATGTGAATATTATTCATGAAAAAATAATCCCATAACCTTTTATAATAAACATACGATGCACTATAAATTTTCACTGAAAAAACTGTGACTTATTACAACCATTATTTTATTTTTAACTTAATTTTTTTCACATTTTTATACAATATTACTGATTCACTTGAACTAATAGAATTACACACAGATTAACTCATTTAAGTATATAATAAATTTGCATTTAAAAAAATCTCACGTGAGATTCGGGGTGGGGGAGAGGGGGTCGAGCAATAACTCACGACGAAAAAGTGTCCAAAATTATCTCACGTAATTAATGGTTGCCCCCTTTCCAAAATTGGAATAGTAAATAATATATATATATGTATATAGTTATATTATATATATATATATTATATATATATATATTATTTATAATTATTATATTAATCACTATATATTTATATATAATATATATATATATATATATATATATATATTATATATATAATTTATATATATTATTATATATTATATATATATATATATATATATATATATATATATATATATATATATATATATTTATATAATACTATATATATATACCGTGAATGTAAATGAGTGGATTGGGCCACCCCTATAACTTTTTAATGGATTCTTCGATTTTATTGAAATTTGGGTGGTTTATCTCAGACATAATTTTGAATTTTTTCACATACAAAATCAGTATGGCTGACTTCCGGTTTCACAGAAAACGATATAAAAATTAAAAATTTAAATGGAACACCCTATATATTTTTACATATTTTAATTCTGAGGCTTCAAATACATACATTCCATCTGTCAAATGTCAATTCTAGCGCCGTTTCAATTTTGTTTTTCATTTTGTTTTTTTTATCGTAGATGGCTGCGACGTCGTCTAAATCATAGATAATTGATTTAAAATATCGCCCAAAGTAATAATTTTTCGAAAAATTCATTTTCGTGAAGTTTGTTAACGATTAAATTCTTTTTCGAACCAAAACTCAGTTTTTTAAATATAAACATACATGGGCCACCCTGTATATCAAAAAGCTCCTTCAAATTCCTTCAAAATGATTCACATATCAGTTTTCTCAATTCCTAAATAACGAAGTAATTATTAAAAATCTTATTCTTATCAGTTCCCTTTGCTCCTGAGACCGACCCTGTTTACGAAATATGAAAAAAAAATTGATAGATGGAATGTATGTATTTGAAGCCTCAAAATTAAAATATGTAAAAATATACAGGGTGTTCCATTTGAATTTTTAGTTTTTATATCGTTTTCTGTGAAACCGGAAGTCAGCCATATTGATTTTGTATGTGAAAAAATTCGAAATTATGTTTGAGATGAACCACCCAAATTTCAGTAAAATCCAGGAATCCATTAAAAAGTTATAGGGGTGGCCCATCACTCATTTACACCCGGTATATATGAAAACCCACGCTTTAACAGCGATGAGTGGATTAAAAACTAGCATTTAATTTCCACTAAAAATTCGAAAAATTCACAAACGGAAGTACGGACACCGGTGCAGAAAGATAATATCAATTCCAGACTGTCCTATAACCCACAAATTTGCGTGGGAGCTGTGTGGTTCTTGGCTTCTTTCAATAATACGAACGGATTGTTATGCAGATGCAAAAAATTAAAAAATTTACCACTAGAGAAATAGTAGAAATCACATGTATATAATTTTATATATATATAGGCCAAGCTACAGAGATTTAGAGTGAGCATTTTGTGCAAAAAGTGTTAGAAGAAAACCAGCTCCGCCATTGTCTGTCAAATAGTTCCACATGATATAGTGATATGTTTTTCACTCGACTTAATTATTTATATCTTTGTTATTAACAATTTTATGCAAAAAATCGCGTTTTTCTTAGTTTTTTGCTTATAAAATTGAAACTATCGGAGTAATCGTGATGGTGTCAATAGACTTATTGTAGAAAATGAAAAGACGAAAAAAATGAGAGGTCAGACGACTCAATTAGACCCTCAGTTTAAGGGAAAATTGGAGAAAACCGGCCAAAATGCAGTTTTTTCAAAAGTTCATAACTCGGTTATTTTTTTGAGTTGTAGCGTAGATCCTCCGGGCAGTATTAGCTATTGATATGAACTTCATTTGTGCGAAGATCAGGAACTGTCCGATGCATAGTTTTTGATCTGTAGCCATTTGATTATGTTACTATGCAATTTTCCAGCAGACCTGAATGCGACAGGTAAGGTCCGATTTCAATTTACAAAAAAGATTTTGAAATTAGAATTCTCATAGTTCAAAACGCTCATCTTGGTTTTTCATGAAAACGCTGAGAAATATGTTAAAAATAAAGCTGAACATGACGACAAACGGCCGAGAAATAACCGTCATGTTCAAAATGCCGACGCTTTCTAATGTCGTGCTTATCCTTGCCTGCTGCTCTACCCCCACTCTTCAACTATTCTCACGCGCTCGGCCCTTTTTCGTCATGTTCAGCTTTATTTTTAACATATTTCTCAGCGTTTTCATGTAAAACCAAGATGAACGTTTTGGACTATGAGAATTCTACTTTCAAAATCTTTTTTGTAAATTGAAATCGGACTATACCTGTCGCATTCAGGTCTGCTGGAAAATTGCATAGTAACATAATCAAATGGCCACAGATCAAAAACTATGCATCGGACAGTTCCTGCTCTTCGCACAAATAAAGTTTATATTGATGAATAATACTAACCGGAGGATCTACGCTACAACTCAAAAAATAACCGAGTTATGAACTTTTGAAAAAACTGCATTTTGGACGGTTTTTTCCAATTTTCTCTCAGACTAAGGGTCTGATCGAGTCGTCCGACCTCTCGTTTTTTTCGTCTTTTCATTTTCTACAATAAGTCTATTGACATCATCACGATATCTCTGATAGTTTCAATTTTATAAGCAAAAAACTAAAAAAAACGATTTTTTGCATAAAATTGTTAATAACAAAGACATAAATAATAAAGTCGAGTGAAAAACATATCACTATATCATGTGGAACTATTTTACACACAATGGCGGAGCTGGTTAATAATGGCCTAATAATCAAGTTTCGGATAGCCTTTTAATTAAATTGTTAGTGAAAAATTACCCAAAAATAAAAATACAATATCCATATTCAATAAAACAGTTGGAAAAAAAATATACACTTTCCAATAATCAAATCTGGATTAATTTATACGAAGAGAGTGGACGAATATATAGTTCTGGATTGATAATTGCTGTAAATTAATAAACATATTAAAAAATGGTTAATGATAACAATTTACACGTTTATTAGACAAATTACACATGACGAACGTTTCGGTGATACTTCACCTTTTCCAGATGATCAGTGCAAGCAAAATGATAACTTTTCTCGGATGTATTCAATACAAGAAATAAATAAATAATAAATTGTGTAGAAGGTGGATACAAATAATTATTAAGAGAAGGGAATTCTATTCTAAACTGGTAGTCAGGTAATTTTCGAAAAGATTCAGAAGGGGGCTTGTAGTATGACCCATTTGTCTATTCAATAGGAGACCTTAATTTTTTGTATTTATTAATCTGTAATTATTCTAGGAACTTTTGTATAATTTTTTTACTTCAGCATTTATTATTTTAATGTAATTTTTTGGACTCGGCATCTGAACAAGGTGAAGATTCACCGAAACTAGCGTTATGCGTATTTTGTCTAATAAACGTGTAAATTATTTTTATTTTTCACTTGTATATTATTTGTTGATTTTACCCTAGATACGGTTGCTATAAATACACTCATTATGCCCTAGGGCGTTATGAGCGGGCATTATGGATCATAACGCCCGCTCATTGTACGAGGACAACTGAAGCAACGTCCATTGATTAAATACTTCATAATCCTTGTCGTATACGACTCTGGATTTCTCCGGAAATGAATTATTCGCAGCTTTGGCTGCATTTCCTATGATATTCTTGGGTTTTCATTTCCATTATTTCTATAAGACTACACAAAGAAAGCTGCAATGACATTCACTAAATATGATGACGAAAATATTCACGAACGTCAAAATATCAACAAATGACATGCCTACTATAAGAAGGAAAATGGGAAGTATAGGAGCAATGAACCGATTGTAAAATCGATTTTTTTATTAAAATAAATTAATATTTTCGTGAAAAATAAAATTTTGTATGCACCACGTGCGTAACTAGATCCTAACGCCCATCGGGCCAAAGGCCCTCGGGCCGAATGTTACCTACGCCGTTAGGATCTATATAACGCACTTGGTACATGAATAACTATTATTAATCATTGTTTTAATACGAATATATAGGTATATCTGAGTCAACAGTTCATAGAGAGCATTTGTTACTTTCAGTACAGGCAGCAATATTATCACAGAAGATATTTCATATATAGTCATAAAATTATTGTATACCGTTGTGCAAAGTATTGGCAGGCAAAAAAATGTTTTTTATTTCGATAATATCAGGTCGACTCTCCTACCGACCGACCCACATTTTTAGAACCGCTAAGTTGAACGCTTTCTTTTTTCCAATACCGAGTGACACCGAATAGACAACTTTTATACGCAAGTGAGATAACCTACATTAATTCTTCTGTGACTTTTGAATTATTTGACATATCGGCGTTCCTCTTTTTCTTCCTTATTTCGCTAAGCAATGTCCAAACAAAAACGAATAAATAATTTCAACACAAAGCGCAACGGTTTTCTTATATCTAGATAGTTTCAGGGTCAACATCCTTTCGATCTGTCCGTTGGTCCGAAACAAACGCGGATTTTTTGCGGTTCTTAATTCCAGAATCGCCAACTTTGAAATTCTGCATCGGAGGTCTGTTAGACAATTAAAAATAAATATGTCGCCCAGTTCTATTTTTTATTTCGGTTCTGAAGTTTCAACGCGAAATAATAATACTTTTTCCTTTGAAAGCTGAAGTTTGTGCTTAAAAGGTGAAATGAAAAATATTTAATCCCTCTATCTAATATTGAAATTTATATCCATATGCAATTATTGGTGTTTTTTTTTTTATGTAATCTATTGATGTATTGCATTTTTCCAATTGAAGGTGTACGAAAACTTATGGGCCAGTCAGTTTAGACATTGAAAATCGATAATTTAACAATAATTCCAAAAGTTTTTGAACTTTGGTCAAGTGAATGCTACATAGAGAAAGGAACAAATCTCATTTTGCAACCTTTTCCGAAGTCCGGAACATTGTTTAAATTGCAATAATATTGATTTTTACCTTATGCTTTTGAAAAAATTTCAAAAGTTCTGCAAACTTGGAGTAGTATTATAGTTATTAACGTAACAAGGCCGATATGTAGCAAACAACGGATGAGGTTGGATATTGTATATATAACTAACCGAATCCGTTATTTGCGTATCGGCCGTGTGTCGTTAAAAAAATTTCGTAATCCCGTTGAAAGATTATATTTTGATTCCGAAGAAAGAAAAAACCCCGTACCTCGCAATTCTAAAGAAAAATCCCAACGTCGTGCACTCTGTTGTCATGGAACAGTTTGACAGTTTTATAAACAACGTCAGTTTTTTGTGTTCTCAAGTTCGCTTTAACGACGACCATGGATGAAATTGATGAAATTGAGGAACAAAATCAAATTCCTTTAGAAATATTGGGAGAATCATGTGCAGTGCAGCGAGTGTTGATTAACTGCCGAAAATAACGCAAGAGCGATATCAAAGAGAATATGAAAATTTTGAAATGTGGCGTAGAAGCCTATTCGAAATGAAAATCAGAGGTTTATAGTCGTATTCATAGATCTTCCTTAGATTATCTAACAAGGAAGCCTTCATTGAGGATTCCTTATTTGAATAAGAGCCCCTTGTTTCACAGACAAGCCTTGAGGATTCCTTGTAGAAGGTGGAACTTGTCTAGGAACTTTTGTTTTATAGTATCAAATCTATGGTGTCTGTGGTCGAACTGTCGTTTCTGTGGACATAAATGTACCGACAGAGTATATAATTACTAGGTTAAATTTACAAGTTCATTATTGTTATTAGTGTTGTAAATATCCGTATCCTTTCGATATTCGTATAATCCGTATTCGGAACCAAGAAAAATCCGTATCCAGTGCCTGGATACGTATCCAAAAGTTCAATTATATAAAAGGCAACCATAAATACACCACGACATCGGACCCGGGCGACCAAAGGATACGGAATCGGACTGGATACGGAATCGGATCGGATACGAATTCTATGCAAACGCAACAACGCAGAGAGCAATTAAAAATAAAATGAAGAGCTAAACAAACAGAATAAATATAAAATAATTAGAGAGCTTTAAAGTCCGTGAGACACGGAGTCATTTTGGCAAAAAATTCCTAAATATTTAATATTAATTTTTCATGAATTTATTGCAGCTTGTATAAAAAACGCGTAACAAAAAAACAACATAAACCAAATGTTTATCTTGTTTTTTTGTTACAGAACACAAATACCTAGTATTTGTAGTAAATCGAAACCTTTTTCGAAATTCTTCGTTTTCGAACCAATCAATCGGATTTTGACGACCCCGAATATATCGTTTCCTTAAACGCCATCGATTATCATTTTCTACAATATCGTCGTCTGAGTCTGAGTTATTTAAAAATTCGTTGTTCATTTTCGGATTTGTACAAGAAACAAACAGTTCATAAAACTGACAGATTTGATGTCTTATAGGTTATAATGCTCACCTCAAGGAAGCGCGCGACCTGCCTTGAGATAAGGAAGCTAATAAGGCTCCCTTACAAGTGGAGGAAGCTCTATGAAATGTAATTGAACCAATAAGGATTCCTTGTTCCTCAAGGAAGATCTATGAATACGGCTATTATTCTCCCAACTCGCTGTGGACCAAGATTTCAATGTTGTTATTGCAAGCAGAATGATGTTTTGAAATAAATATTTGAACAAGTGATTTCTTAACGGCCGGCGGCCGTTAACACTGACTTTTCAATTGTCATCTGAATACCGTTAAATCAAAATAACAGTATGGGATTACGAAAAATATATAATTTGATATCACGTATCAAATTTGCAACCAATTTAACGGTACGGAACATTTTTTAAATTCAAAATTAACGTTTTTCTTCGATAAACTGACCAAAAAAAAAAAATCCAAAAGTTCTGCAAACTTAACAGATACTTCGGAAAAATATACGTTTGTATAAATTTGCAACCTTTTTCGTTGACCGGAACATGTTTATTTATAATTTTTTTAATTCGTGGTGATTTTTTCGAGCACGATGGTCTCAAAATAACTACAAAAGTTTTGAAACTTGGTTATAAATTTAGAAAACATCTAATCTGATGCATTTGCAACCTTGTACGCGGTCCGGAACATTATGCAATTTGCAAAAATATAAAAATCCAAAAATCATATTTTGCAAATTGCATAAAGTTCCGGACCGCGTACAAGGTTGCAAAATTGCAAATGCATCAGAACAAATGTTTTCGGAATTTGCAACCAAGTTTCAAAACTTTTGTAATTATTTCGACACTATTTTGCTCGAAAAAATTACCACGAATTAAAAAAATTATAAATAAACATGTTAGTCAACGTAAAAAATTGCAAATTTATACAACTGTTCGGTATATTTTTCCGAAGTATCTGTCAAGTTTGCAGAACTTTTGGATTTTTTTTTGGTCAGTTTATCGAAGAAAAACGTTAATTTTGAATGAAAATACAGAATTCCGTCGCGATAATACAGACTTCCTGACATGTCAGGAAGTATGTACAAACATATATTTTGTTTTTCATCACTATTTCTATTCCGTGTGACTGTAGTTTCGTAGTACTACTATATTTTCAAGCAACGGTTTTTGCATTATACAGGGTCGGTAATAGCAGGCCGGTAGGTATGCAAAGGAAGGAGGTGAAAGATTATGTTTGTATGTATGTAAAATGTACCTGCCTACTATTACCGACACTGTACAATGTTCATTGTCTTGAAAATGTAGTAGTACTACAAAACTGCAGTAGCAAATAATAGGCATGACGACAGTATCAAAAAATTGTCAATTTAATGGTTTTAGGAGAAAATTCATACTAAAAAAAATTTAAAATAATGCTTTAGTTTCATTTAAAAAATTCAGATTACGAAGATTTTCAATAAAATAAAACATTAAAATACTGCAATCGGCCATTCAGACTGAAACACCAATCACAGCGCAAGACGTCACGCTTAGGTAAACTCCGCTGTCAGTACTCTCATTCACTGTGTTTTGTTGTTGTGAATACTACTGATTACGCATTTGGATTGATTTTTTATTATTTTACGTGTGCTTTATCGACTCCACTCTACTATAACATTGGAACCAAGCTTTGGTTAGGCAAATAGCTCAAATTTGCCCAGGATTGATGTATTAATGTTAGGCGATTTCCTCGCAACAAATGAAGAATTTTGCTCGTCTGAGTTTAGAAACGTGAGAACTTCGTTGTAAGTAAATTGTATTTGTCTTTACTCTGGATACATCCAATTTAGATATAATCAAACCCGTTTTGAACTCGTGCGAGTTTATTTTACTTTCATAGGTTATTTTTACAATAAACTTGTCATTGTTCATTTTTGAGGTTAGCTCCCTCACAGCTTGTAAGTTGCCATTTCAGAGTTAATAACATGTTAAGATCCGATAAAACAACTACATTTCTGTAATCAATAAGCACTTACTAGTACTAGTAGTATTTGTCCTCATAGAAAACACCTAAAATGATGGATGATGCAATCAGTTGTGTGCAACTGAAACGGGAAGGAAACATTTGTATAGTAAAGTGCAAGATTTGCCCAGAGCAAATAAATAAATAAATATATATATATATATATATATATATATATATATATATATATATATATATATATATATATATATATATATATATATATATATATATATATCATTCGGGTTTCAACGTGCGAGCTTAAATCACTTATTTCTTAATATTTTCTTGTTTGGAACATGTACAAATACTTTGTTGGGTGTTCTTATTGATGTGTTTTTACACTGCGGTACTGCACACCACTTATAATTTTTGGAATTCATTGTTGTCACACGAATTAATTTGATGTTTTGTTTACTTTCTTCACTACGCATAGACACAATGATATGTTTGCCTAAGCGTGACGTCAGACCGTCGCCATGACACATGCGAGCTGTTTTCGCGCGCTTTTGAAATAATATTAGAAGAATGGCTTTAAACTTCGTTAAACTTAATTAGTTGATTACCGAAATGAAGGTTTTTTTGTGAATAGTAAATGTGTACCCACATTAAGGAAGAGTATTTCAAAATCTTTCGTCACGCCTATTGAATAAAAATGAAGGACACCCTACTGCGTAGCACTAGGAATGATAAAACCCCTCGGCGCATGTGCATGTCGTCAATATTTTTTGAATGTACCTACTATATAAATTAAATAACAATGAAAGTCGATATTACGAATGAAATGAAGGAAAATTGCAATAAATGTATTAATAAGTCGATATTACGAATAAAATCCGTGAAAATGTAGCAAAAAAATTCATTGTTTGACTGTCGAATTTGAATATCCTATCCCGGCTCATTTTGCTGCAAATTATGAATCAAATTGATAAGATATCTCTATGGATGGGAAGCAGGCAGACACAGACGCAGAATCAAGCTTAAACTATCAACGTCGCTTGGTTACCGTGGCACACAGAGCACTTCGACGCATGTTTTGTAGGACTTTGTACATATCGACCTTGGCGCATGCGCATGTCGTAATGTCTATCTAAAAAACGCTATAATTTTTTATTCTTCGTTGGTAAAAATTGGGAATTCAAATTCCCTAATGAAATCATATGTGTTTTATCGATATCCGTTGGAATTTTTAAAATCGGACCAGTTACCAACTTTGTGTCGTGAGACTATAACCCCTTTAGCTTCGCCTCGGGGTAAAAAAATGTTCCGTACCCTTAAATTGGTTGAAAATTTGATACGTGATATGAAATAATATATTTAATACTACTCCAAGTTTGCAGAACTTTTGAAATTTTTTTCGCAATCATACAGCAAAATTCAATGTTATTGCAATTTTAACAATGTTCCGGACTTCGGAAAGGGTTGCAAAATGAGATTTGTTGCTTTCTCTATGTAGCATTTACTTGACCAAAGTTTAAATACTTTTGGAATTATTGTTGAATTTTCGATTTTCAATCTCTCAACTGACTTGCCTAAATCCGCTTCCGATGTTAACGTTTACTTACCGTTACTCATTTTGCCTTCAAGGTCGCGAAAAATGCAAGCGATGTTCCTTCAAATAAACATTGTTTTGAAAACAAACTTCTATTAAATATTTTATATGTAGCTATGTGAATAGTATGGCCTTGAATTTCGTTTATACAATATAAACTATTGAAATTAATTTATTTACCAAACCGTTTTATTTACAAACATCGTTCTTCTACATTAATTTTCACGTAATGAATACCTTCGACGTTCCTGTATTATAACGACGATTGAGCGAGCCCTCTTGAAAAGACCGCAGATGCCCAAAAAGAGAATCGTGTGACCGTCTCGAGTGAGTCAGACAGAAGGAGTGCATTCAGTGTTGCCAGAAAACTTTCTTGGAGAACTGCTTTCAGATTGATTGATTTAAAAATGTAAGCGTTAAGCAGAGTTAAGCTATGGTTCCCCCGGAGGAACATTTGCGGAAACATGCAATAGCAGTAGCTTTAAGCTACAGTTCCACCGAAGGAACATTGTGGAACATTTTTGTTGCTGTTGCGTGTTTCCGAAAATATTCCAAATCAATATTCTTACAGGGTGTTTCCAAATAAGTGTCATAGTTTCTAGGGGGTGATACTTTGAAGAAAATTAAAGGGGGTCCTTCATGTATACCTTAGCTCTTAGGCATGTCCTTGAAAAGTTACACACTTCCAAAAATTAGAATTGATATTGAATATTTTAAACACTTAAAAATCAAAGCGAATTTCAACTTTCAACTAACAGATAAATTTCAAAGTGAATTGACAGCAAACCTTCTGGATTTTTTTGATTTAATTTGCAGAAGATCGTATTTCATTTTTTTATTAAGAAAATATTGCTTTTACGGAAAAAACACAAGAGTTTAACACTAAATCATTCTTTTCAACAGATATTTTTTGATCAAGAAATTTCATTTTAAGTTCTGGTAAAAAATGGAACAGGGGTTGCGTGTTTCAACCCTTCAAAAGATCCCAAGAAAATAAAAAAAAATATTCATAGCCTTTTTAGGGTTCCGTACCCAAAAGGTAAAAACGGGACCCTATTACTAAAACTTCGCTCTCTGTCCGTCCGTCTGTCTGTCTGTCACCAGGCTGTATCTCAAGAGCCGCGATAGTTAGACAGTTGGAAAATTTCACAAATTATAAATTTCTGTGTATGCCGCTATAACAACAAATACTAAAAACAAAATAAAATAAATATTTAAGGGGGGCTCCCATACAACAAACGCGATTTTTTTGCCTTTTTTTTTGCTCGATGTCAAGAATGGCAACAGGTAGGCACTTGAAATATTCACAAAATACTCAGTTGTAATTTAACTTTAATAATAAATAATAAAATTAAAATAAAATAAATATTCAAGGGGGGTTCCCATACAAAAAACAGGCAGGTTTTTTATTATTTTATTCACGCCCACGAAATGACATTTCTTCAACTCTTCAGCGATTTAAAAAAAAAAAATTCTCTCTCTAATTTCTGGAAGCGTGTAACTTTTCAAGGACTGACCTAAGATAAAATTTGGTGAGAAATAGATTTTTAATTCAAAGAAAAAAAAGTAATCAATCCATTATAATTGTAATAGACCGGCAACGCTGGATGCATTCGTAGCGAGACTTTTGACGTCTATTCATCCGCGCGCCGGAAGTTGGGATGGCTTTAGGTTTTTTTTTTACTGTTTCCTGCACTTTTTGTTCTTTGTTTGGCTGTTGAATATCGTTGTTACGATTTGACGCCTTTACATTAGCTACAATAATTTAATTCGTTAAAGGCAATCACGCGCGCTTCTCCCGTCCGACTTCTACGTCGATTGGTCTATCCAGTTGACTCTGTAAAAATTTTGTCTGCTGCAACAAAACGTTCCGTTTTTTAAATATTTCTTGGATCTATAAGCTCTTGCACCGTATATTATTACCCCGAGGTAGGGTTGCCATCACCTAAATTGCCGATGCCGGACAAAAATTTTGAAAACCCCGGACATTCCTGTGAAATTTTGTTTTTCCCCGGACAACCCGTTAAATTTTTTTTTTGAATAAAATGAAACATCGTTTATATTTTAATTTATTCATCTATTCAAACTTTAAACCGCTTGTTTGCCATATGAACAAAACAACAAAAAACAAATAAAATTCTATTATACACAGTTTACAGTTTTCTCTTTTTTTTTTTGGTATCATCAAATAAAAAACAACTCATGACGATAATTTTTGGTAGATCAAAAATCAAATAGATTAGATTCTACATTATAATAGCAAATTATAGGATAGGTCATCTAGTTCGGTTAGATAGGTTAGGTACCCGAAAGTCTAAATTATTTATTAACTATAAATCAAAAGTAAGTAACATGTTTTAATTTCAACGAGATCAAGTTCTTTTTAATAATTCCACTTAACTTGGAATTTTTCAGACTTGCCAATTTTTCCCAAAATGTTTTTATTTTCCATCATGAATTTGTAAAAGTCGGAGCAACTCAAGTCTTTAAAATTAGACTTTATTTTGATCAGAGAAGAAAGCGTATGTGTATTTAGCAAGTTTTCCTCCTTCCTCCATTACTGCGGCACTAGCGAAAAAAACTCACTCTACATTCGCATTGTGAGCTGGTATACAGAAGTACTTCTATGCAATTTTGAGCAGTTTAGAATATAGATGTTTCGAAAAAAATCGGCCACAACTGGTTTGCATTTAATAGCTCATCTCGTCACTGAACTCAAGCTTCACACACCCGGACACAAAATTTGTCCGGGTTTTACCCCATGACATATTTTGAAAGCTCCGTCCGGACGCCCCCTAAACTAGGACAAATCCGGGTAAACCCGGACGGATGGCAACCCTACCCCGAGGCGAAGCTAAAGGGGTTATAGTCTCACGACAAAAAGTTGGGATCTGGTCCGATTTTAAAAATTCCAACGGATATCGATAAAACACACATGATTTCATAAGAAAAATATTTTCAAACATTTTTCTCCACGAAGAATAAAAAAATTATAGCGTTTTTTAGATTTTTTTGTCCATAGACATGATATCGTCAAAAAAACAATTTAAGAAAACAAAATGATGCCCACCGGTACAACACACGCTGTTGTGAAGATTTTTGTTTACCACAGTGTAGACTGAGGGCCACACAAAGCAGCTTCATGTACCTAGGCATAAAGTTTTATAATATCAGGTTTACATCTCACGTTTGGAGAGGGTTCATATGAAATTCCTGAGATTTCTTGGCTTTAGATGTGGTCTTATTACTCAGACGTACAGCCCCGAGAATTATAATATACGTATGAGACATTTTGGGATGGTGAGCTTGGAGTTTCGTAGGAAATTGAGTGGCATTATATTTCTGATCAAGATTCTTGAGAATCTTCGCGAACCTGGTTTCGTTCTTGATGGAGTTTCTTTTCATGTACCTGGCAGATTGTCTAGGCATCATAACACTTTTTACCTTCCGCTGAGGAATACTAGAAGCGCTCAGAATTCTCCTTTATATAGAATACTTAGAGACTCTAATCTTTATGCGTGTAACATTGATATTTTTCATGATAGTGTATATACTGTTAAGAGGACATTGAAACAGAAATCTCTCAATGAATTGTGAAACATTTTTTTGTTGTGTATATGAAGTGAACAATGTTATCTGTTTTCTATATTCCTTTTTTCACTAACGTAAGCGCTGGTTGATTTTTGGTCAATTTCTAGTTAGTTAGATTTATATGTATTTTCTCTGTACTTGTTAATAGAATTTAAGTTTACTCTGTGAATACTATTTTGGGTGTGAAATTCACCTGTTTGTTTTCCTTAGAAACAATTTTTCCCCACGAAGAATAAAAAACTATAGCGTTTTTTAGATAGGCATTACGACATGCACATGCGCCGAGGGGTTTTATCATTCCTAGAGCTACGCAGTAGGGTGTCCGGTTTTTAAACTAAGTTTAATGATAAACCGAGTTTAATTTGACTTTTGACAAGCGAAAATATCAAGTTAAACTCGGTTTATCATTAAAGTTAGTTTAATAATATACGGTGCGAGAGCCTTATTATCTTCCAAAATTACAATTCAAATTCATTATTTTTATACAGAATATAGCGAAGTGATCTGAAAATTTCTATTGAAATAATTTAGTTTTCAAGTAATAATTGCTATTACGCAATGTTGCCACTAATTTCTAGAAGCCGGTATTTTCAGAAAGTTCCAAACATGAAAAATGACAAGTAAAAGGTTTTCAGGTTTCGTAGTTGTTTCTCATGCCTCACTATCTGAGATCTTTATATTTATAATCGGAGAGAGTGAAATAATTAGAGAGGAAAATCCAGTAAAAATCAGGAAATTTCTAATGCTGAAAACAAGAGGTACACCCCGGTATAGTGTTCTATTACCAATATATTTTCCCTGTTGTATTTTATATATATATATATATATATATATATATATATATATATATATATATATATATATATATATATATATATATATATATATATATATATACCGGGTGTAAATGAGTGATGGGCCACCCCTATAACTTTTTAATGAATTCCTGGATTTTATTGAAATTTGGGTGGTTTATCTCAGACATAATTTTGAATTTTTTCACATACAAAATTAGTATGGCTGACTTCCGGTCTCACTGAAAACGATATAAAAATTAAAAATTTAAATAGAACACCCTATATATTTTTACATATTTTAATTCTGAGGCTTCAAATACATACATTCCACTAGTCAAATGTCATTTCTAGCGCCGTTTCAATTTTGTTTTTCATTTTGTTTTTTTTATCGTAGATGGGTGCGACGTCGTCTAAATCATAGATAATTGATTTAAAATATCGCCCAAAGTAATAATTTTTAAAAAAATTCATTTTCGTGAAGTTTGTTAACGATTTAATTCTTTTTCGAACCAAAACTCAGTTTTTTAAATAGAAACATACATGGGCCACCCTGTATATCAAAAAACTCCTTCAAATTCCTTCGAAATGATTCACACATCAGATTTCTCAATTCCTAAATAACGAAGTAATTATTAAAAATCTTATTCTTCTTAGTTCCCTTTGCTCCTGAGACCGACCCTGTTTACGAAATATGAAAAAAAATTTTGACAGATGGAATGTATGTATTTGAAGCCCCAGAATTAAAATATGTAAGAATATACAGGGTGTTCCATTTGAATTTTTAATTTTTATATCGTTTTCTGTGAAACCGGAAGTCAGCCATATTGATTTTGTATGTGAAAAAACTCAAAATTATGTCTGAGATGAACCACCCAAATTTCAATAAAATCGAAGAATCCATTAAAAAGTTATGGGGGTGGCCCATCACTCATTTACACCCATATATATATATATATATATATATATATATATATATATATATATATATATATATATATATATATATATATATATATATATATATATATATATATATATATATATATATATATATATATATATATATATATATATATATATATATATATATATATATATATATATATATATATATATATATATATAGATTCCATTCGCCAAGTGCAACCTGCGATAGGAAATTTGCAAAAGTTTCTTCCCACACATTTGTACCTTCATGTTCATCGTGACGTTGGTACCTACCTTTAGAACAGTAGCAGTGTCAAATGATGGAGGGATTTTATGATCCGATCGGAATTAAGGTGTATTTATTAGATTATTCAAATTGTAGCCTGTTCGTGTTTCGATTAGATAAGCCTACAGTACCTACTTCAATAATTTCGCATCCGTTTCCAGATTAATCAAATTGACGTTCATTAACTTTAAAATAAGTATTTGTATTGAATATTGAATTTATATTGAAGATCTAACGGATGTTGATTTATTTTTATGTTTAGTTTTATTATCGAACGATTTCATTCCACGTATTCTTTGTATGGGTTCCTCTCACGTCAAATATGTCCTTCAAATGTTATATACTTTGTAAGTTAACAATTTTAGCTGGAACAGAAAACTTTGTGTCATTAAAATGGTAAAAGTAAATGTCAAACTAGTTTTCCAAAACGAAATCATTTAATTTCAGGATCCCATAACCCCAACTTTCAACAATAATATTCAAATTTATATGCATAAATTTTGTGTTATTCACTCTATAAAAAATAATTGCGAAAAATCGGTAAGGCACTGATGCTATAGATCGATTTCTGATTTAGTGAAAATACTTGTTTTTTTCTATCATGAAAGTATATCAATTTGTTCATTTACAAGGGGTAAATGAACAAATTGATTTTCAGGTATCACCTTTGCTTTTGTCTGTTTTATAAATTACGATGCAATACTCTCCTGTAGTCAGTCTTGATAATGAGTTCATAGCTCGAAACATGTCGACTTTTTATTACTGCTAAATACAGTATCTAAATATTTTTTATATTGTGAAACATAAGCCAAGTGTTTTTATTTTAAAGTTTATACTTTATTCTTTATGATGTTTCACCAAGTGATGTGCGAGAATTCAATCTCCTTTATGTAATGTTAAATATGAATTTACTTTCCTATAATTCTACATTAATATGAAAATTCCTACAATTTCTAATTGCGTCCATTTGGTCTCATGGGGGACATAATGTTGGCATGGATACTGGATACAGATCTTTCCATCTGGGTATTTCGTTTGATATGAAATTTTGAAAAAAATTCCAAAACAGGTCAATATTAGATTTTAGGGGAACATCGATTTAAATTTACTTGTTTGTAGTTGCTACCACTTCGTAAAGATTTTTATCACATGCTCTATATTGTCTGTTGAAATTTAATAGATCTACTAAGGGGTGTAACCCGTCGATGTCCCCTCAGATGACCCCTAAAAATCGACTTGTTTCTGGAATTCATTATTTATTTATTCACCCTAAAAAAATTACATAATATTTTATATATTATTATTTTCTCAAAACTTCTTATTAAACGAAATAATCAGGCGGAAAATTTTATGTGGGACACCCTGTAAAAGATTTCCGCATCAATACACACGCTCTTTCCGCAACTCCCGATTTGTTTGGCAACGACTTCCAGCAGTGATTCACCCTTCGACCCTATCAGTTTTGAATTTCGTCAATTAGATACCGTATATAGTGCTACGTGGAACTGTCTGCTTCGAATTTATAATATCTGTACTCATCGTCCCGTTCTTAAAATGTGAATCATCCAGCCGTTTTGCATTTCTATTTAAAAATAGTCCGTGTGTATTAATACTAAGAAAGAGTGGATAATTTTTCAACTTTGCGTTGTTGACGATCGGTAGATAATTCTTCGATTAGCGGATTTTTTGTAGATCGCAGATATTTCTGGAATGTTTTGATGTTAATTTTCGGATATAATGGAATATTGTGCTGTCTTATAGATGTTAGGTTATTTGAAATTGTTTTATGAAATTTTTGCAACTATCTGGAGAAATATGGTTCGGCCAGTTTCATATATCTTCACGCATATTGATCTATAAATATCATTGAAATTTATCTAATATAACTTACCACCTTTGTTGTAAATCTTTATTGAATTATAATAATTGAAAAAAAGAAACGGTGTCATGGGACACCAGGTAGGAACGAAGTGCGTGTCGGGGCGCACGGCAGAAGTGATAAGTTATACTAATCTAAGTTGAATAATTTAATATTGAAATGTGGGGCTAATAGCTCTTACGAGATTGTAAATTAAAAAAGCCAGGAGTAACCTCTGGGATTCGAACCCAGAAATACGGCACACCAGGGCTCAGTACTTAGACCACTCGGCCGTCAACGCAATGTAAAAGTTAGGCGCAAGAGTGTATATAACGAGAGGATAACGTATCGCCACGCTATATAATTGAATATAAACCTACAATACGTAGTCATTATTTTATGGAACAAATTTGTAAAGCTTTATCTTTTCATTATGCCATATCGGATTCCTATCGTAATCTGTTCTTTTATGCATATAATTTATACAAAATTATTTCGACGTTTCACATCTGACGTTTTCGAGTTGCTTGTACATGAATTAATGAGTACATATAATGAATGCATTGGCGAATTGGCGATTGACGTGGCGGAGTGGGATCAGAAAGAGAAGGGATGAGAGAACGGAAAATAAAGAGAAAGGTATACAATATTCGGTTGTGTTAACTAAAAGCGTGACTTTCGTCAGTCTACTTCCGTCACACTTTTAGTCTCGCATATTTTTCAGTTTGGTCCCGCAATGAAATCCCTATCTCCTCCAAGCCTGCCGTAAGGAACATCGTTTCAATAAATAATTTTAGCGTGGTAAATTCATATAGATTATGTATAAATTTGTGGCACATACAGTGAAAAAGGTTGGTCATCCCTGACTAGTGAGATATTTTTTCAATTCATCGTTGGCAACATTGGAACGTTGGGAACCAGTCAAAGAAATTATTTGTTGTTCATCGCGTATGTTTCATAACTTGGTCATGGTGAATTTCACCGTGGCGGAGCGTGCCTTCAAAATAAACTGACGAAAGAAGCAGTGAACCCACAACACGCCCAAACTATAGAATTATTTCGTGATTATTTTTAACAACGTACATCCTTCGCCAGATAAAAAGCAGAAATTACCGTGCACGTTTCACTTAGTGTGATAACATTGTTGATACCAGATTATATTTATTAAATTTGAAAAAAGGCATGAGGTGTTGCGAAATAAATTAACAACGTCTGGGGGGAAATTAAATGGAAAAACTTTTGAGAGCGATTAAATGAAAAAAAATAAGTGAAGAAATAGTAATAACATTGTATTGTATTGTATTGTATTTATTACCAGTTTTTTATAAAAAAAAATATACAAAATACATAGCTTAAAGACTAATATAAATAGTATATCTGATATTTAAAATAAAAACACTTGGCTTTAAGTTTCACAAATATATTGAATAAAAATTAACAATTAAATTAGTCAACTAGTTTCGGGTTATGGGCCCATTATCAAGACAGTCTTGATAATTCAACGACAATTCATTTAAAGCAAGCCAATCTGATATTTCTTGTAGTTGAAAGTTCATTTTTTCCTCTACTTTTTTCCAATCTGATTCCTCAGTTATGACTGCTGTATCATCAGCATATGAGACAATTGTAGTTAATGAATTTTTGTTTTAAATAGTTGCCATTTGTTCTCGAAGTAATATATTGATCTCAGTATAAATAATTCTCCATTTTTAGGGTTCCGTACCCAAAGGGTGAAAATGGAACCCTATTACCAATACTTCGCTGTCTGTCTGTCATCAGACTGTATCTCAAGAACCGCGATAGCTAGACAGTTGAAATTTTCACAAATTATGTATTTCTGTTGCCGCTATAACAACAAATACTAGAAACAAAATAAAATAAATATTTAAGGGGGGCTCCCATACAACAAACGTGATTTTTTTGCCCTTCTTGACATTTTCACAAATTATTTATTTCTGTTGACGCTTAACAACAAATACTAAAAAAAAATAAAATAAATATTTAAGGGGGGGCTCCCATATAACAAACGCGATTTTTCCCCTTTTTTGCTCGATATCAATAATGGCAATAGGTAGGCACTCGAAATATTCACAAAATACTCAGTTGTATTTATACTTTTTAATAAATAATAAAATTAAAATAAAAAAAATATTTAAGGGGGCTCCCATAAAAAAACGCCATTTTTTGCCTATTTTTGCTCCTCGATATCAATAATGGCAACATATAGGCATATATTCACAAACTACTCAGTTGTGTTTATACTTTTTAATAAATAATAAAATTAAAATAAAAAAAATATTTAAGGGGGCTCCCATAAAAAAAACGCAATTTTTTGCCTATTTTTGCTCCTCGATATCAATAATGGCAACATGTAGGCATATATTCACAAAATACTCAGTTGTATTTATACTTTTTAATAAATAATAAAATTAAAATAAAAAAAATATTTAAGGGGGCTCCCATAAAAAAAACGCCATTTTTTGCCTATTTTTGCTCCTCGATATCAATAATGGCAACATGTAGGCATATATTCACAAAATACTCAGTTGTGTTTTTACTCTAATAATAAATAATAAAATTAAAATAAAATGTATATTTAAGGGGGGCATCGTCAATGGTACGGAACCCTTCGTGCGCAAGTCCGACTCGCACTTGGCCGGTTTATTTTTTCGTTTACTTACTCTAACGTTATTCTACATAAAGTGAATAAGGAAAATTCTTCATTAATTAAAATAATTATCAAACAACTTTCTAAGGGAGCTGATTGTATGTATTCCCCGACGAGAATTCTGCATTCACAATCGAACAGTGAATTATAGAAATCGTCAAGTCGCCTCGACTCGAAATCTGAATACAGCTGTTTCGATCTTATTAGATCTCATCAGTGCAGCTTATTTGACTCGTAGTGAATCAACAAATTTCTCATCTTTTCCTTTACAAATCGTAACAGATCTACTATCTGGCTGGATAACAACCCACAGCGCCCTCCACCAAGGATATTGGAAATAAACAATTCACCGCTTTGATCGAAAATGCAGAATTCCGTCGCGAGAATACATATTTCCCGACATGAAATGTCTACTCTGCAACTGTGACGTATGTGGTTTCAAAAAAATTCACTCCTAGTCAAATAAGCTGCACTGATGAGATCTAATAAGGTCGAAACATCTGTATGCAGATTTCGAGTCGAGGTAACTTGACGATTTCTATAATTTACCGTTGAATTGTGAATGTAGAATTCTCGCCGCGGAATACATATAACCAGTTCTCTTGGAAGCTTGTTTGATAATTTTTCAAATTATGGAAGAATTTTCCTTGTTCACTTTATGTAATATACTTATCAAATTGTCCATGGTCAACTCTTATATTTTTCATGATTTGAAGTTGTTTTTTTATCATATTGTATTTAATCAATAGCTAGAGGAACTTCGTTCCAACCTGGTATCCGACGACACCTCTCGTCTTTTTCGATATTTTATTTCCATCAGTATATGCTTTAATTCTGGATGAATATTTACGAATTTTTGCGCTAGCTAATTTCCATTTATTTGCGTGTTAAAATTGTACCCTATAAATAATGAAGGTAAAGTTTTTGATTGTTTTGAATTAATGACCTCACATCAACAAGTTGATATATGTTTTATGTATTTATCCATTAAATCTTATCTATCTTTTGTTCAAATATGAGTTAGTTGTATGATTTCACCATTTTGTTCAAATCTGTTTGTATTGATCCATTCAGTCTGACCTCCGTACATTGAATTTATTGGACGTAGGTATATTCAGGAAATAATTTTTCAATTACTGAATATTTACTCTATAACTCAGGTTATTTATTTTTTGATTCACTACTTATTAAAGTTGTTTAAATCTTCGTTTTTGTGGTAATTTTCGTATTTATTTGAAAAATATAATTAATCTATTTATATAAATTAAGTAGATGCTATATGTAACGTAATTATACATAGTATATTCGATTAACAAAAAAATTGTTATTGTTTATATATTGCAAGCTTCATGAAAGACTCTGAAACCACTGTTTAGAGGTTTCTTCAATATGTGCTATAGGTTATTTATCCATATATGTTGTGTTGAATATGTTGCTGAATACTGTATAAAATTGTCCAGCTTAGTTAGCTCTAAGTTGTTGATGTTTTTCAATTTTATATGAATAATATTTTATTTTAGAGTCCTGATAAACGATAGAATAGTTATCCGAAATATCGACATGGTTAACAAATTTGTTGTATCTGTTATATAGTGGCCTTTCTATATATATATATATATATAAATATATATATACATATATATATATATATATATATATATATATATATATATTATATATAATATATATATATATATATATAATATAATATATATACCTATATAGTTATCTAGACGCGGACAGCCTGTATCTCCTTTTTAAAATGCTGAATTGTAGTTGTAGACGCTGCGCAATAATATATTATGAAATTGCTTTATTCATCCTTTTTAGCTAGAGAGCACAATTAGAATAATAGAACTGTAAGTTGGATTTGAAACTCTCAAACCTGTAAACATCGTTCCTGAATTAAAATCCGTTATTCTTAAAAAATAGTTTCTTCGTGTTGAAAAATATACATTGCGGACGAGGATGGGATTGCTTCATTAAGATCCTTCGTCGACGGTGCAATTAAGTCGAATGTCAATTCTTAAGAGCAATCCGAACTTTAAAAACACATAAGCTTCCGTCTGTTTATCTCACAGTGACGGCGAAATTAGGCAGTACCGTTCCCGAGTTCAACTGACCATTGGAGAAATCAACAGAGTGCAATAGTTAGGGGTAGCGCCGGGACTCCACTTTTGGAAATAACGATCAGAACGTAAAGTTGCAGTAGTTAATCAACTTCCTTGTTTTTTCCCATGGTTTTCAGCCCAAAACCTACCAGACTCCCTATAACACATAGTTTTGTAAGCAGGTCATTAGTAAATTTAAGAACTTTGTTTTTTAAAATTTTTAAATTACTTTTAAATTGAACTTTCATCATTGATTCTTTGGCAGACTTCGTTGAATAGATTGAATTTTAGATTCCAGAAAGAAGAAAACTAAAATTGTCCAAAGTTA
>JARQZK010001634.1:0-42500 GCA_030704885.1 Cynegetis impunctata
TTAAGGTGCTTACGGTATAAAATCATCAGTACTAAGTCAAATCGGTAACATCTAAATAATGTAACTATAAAATATAATGTAAATACAGAGTTACGTGCCAATGACCATATGCAGTCGAGGCACTCTAATTAAATAAAAAAAAAAAAATTCTATTCGTAAAAAGCCAAAAACACGATTTTCAGTTTTCCCTGTATAACTCGACAACGGCGAAAGTCCCCGCAGATTTTTTCAGACCAATTGGCTGCTTACCATAATACTAACCTTTTTTCCCATTTAATCGTCTTTATATCTGTTACGGTTTAGAATAGAGCAATGTTACCACATGATAAAAAAAAATATATATATATATATATATATATATATATATATATATATATATATATATATATATATATATATATATATATATATACATATATAATATATATATATATATATATATATATATATATATATATATATATATATATATATATATATTATTTTCTTAGCATTAGCAGGTCATTCAAGTAGGAAACCAATTTTTTTAAACAGTTGACGTTTCATGAAACTTTTGAAGAACTGAAATTAATTTTAATTTTATGAATTTTAAAATAATAGAAAAGTCAAAATAGAAAAAATTATGTTCTATCAAAGTTTTTGCAGCAGTGGTCGTCTCTAGCTAGTTATTTCATCCTATGCAGTCCAATATCAGCAGTCAGGTCTGATAAAATTTGATGGTAAGGGAAATCAAAGACACCCCTACTGCTGATATTATACTGAATAGCATATAAGAAGTAACTGAAGACGGCCACAGCCGCAAGCAATTTAATGAATTATAGTTATCTGCTTTGATTTCTTCAATTTTTTATTCACATTCATTCAAGAACGCCAAATTAATTTAAGTCTTTCAAAAGTTTTGAGAAAGTAACAAATTTCGTGAATAAACATTAACTGTTTAATAAAGTCGGTTTTCTAACTCAAATGGTCTTTTACTGCTGAGAAAAGAAAAATCAATAATGCAACATAAGCAAGAATATAGAATATATTATATGACAGGACATTTATTTTATAGTTTGATCTATCTGAAGTTATATCTATAAAAGTAGAATAGAACTTGCCTTATTATTTTTTTTTATTAATTCAATATGAATTGATGCAACTAAAATTTCAGTTCGTTGCCTGCGGAGACAGTGTTTTCAAATCCAGATTTCGTTTTATCTTATACAAGAACTGAATGCAGTTTAGTGACTTACGTGATTGGCTTCACATTCGGCTCAATCTACGTAGAAAATAAACACAGAGATATATTCAACACCCCTGTAAGTATTTATGATAGGACCAACCGAGTGTTTATCCTTAAGTGACCACATATTGCATTTTTACTTTTGTAAGGTAAATTTGAATATATTCGTTCCAGAGAAAAACAAATTTGGTTAGATTCCTTCATTGGTTCACCTTTTACTACATTAACAACTCCATTCTTAGAGTGCAGGCTGCACTGCAGATTCGAAAACGTACTAGTTATAGATTAAACTATAACAGAGTAAATTGTGATTTTTTCGGGCTTTCCGGTGTTTTCTTTGTTAATATTAGTCTGATCGAGTTGGTTCTGCTCACATCTTTGTATTTTAATTCTTATTCTAAAAACTACGAGTTGTTGCACTTAAGTGTTAGTAAAAAATTAATAAATGATAGCTGTGTCTCCACAACACGGCAGAATTTGAGTACGGACTTGCGTGTAATGGCACAACGGTATCCAACTACTATTTTTGTAACAGAATCACTCTCATCTTACTCGATTGCTTAGCCTAATACTGCACTTTCTTTTTAATTTATTTTCAATCTATTCGTTTCAGATAAAGAAATTACTTTGGTTCACTTCCTTCTTTGGTTTGCCGTTCACTACGATACTGTTTTACCACTACCACCATTCTTGGAGAGTCATAGAAGCAATTATGGCTGTTTCTTTCAGACCCCTTTTTTCACTAGGAATTGCGATAGGAATACTAGGAATGGCAACCAATACCGGAGGTAATTTGAATTTCTTGAAATATGGTATCAATGATATATGTATACTTGGGGTAGTATCAATATCTCTGAAACTGTCGAATCTCCCTTGACGAATTTACATTGTGGCTATATTTTGAGGTATATAATTACCAAATTCATATATTTTGCTTCAGAATATAACTGTTACCTCCGCTTTTTCACAACTCCGCATTTGTCAAACAAATAATTCGATATAAAGTTAAAAGCCAGATATATATATATATATATATATATATATATATAATATATATATATATATATGTTTATATATATATAAATTTATATAAATATATATATAAATATATATATATAATAATATATAATTAAATAATATATATATATATATATATATATATATATATATATATATATAAAATATATATATATATATATATATATATATATATATATATATATATATATATATACATATATATATATATATATATATATATATATATATATATATATATATATATATATATATATATATATAAATTTATATAAATATATATATATATATATATATATATATATATATATATAATATATATATATATATATATATATATATATATATATATATATATATATATATATATATATCTAATATATAATATTCTTGTGTCACGGTGTTTGTGTGTTCATCGGGAAGGTCTGAGAATCGGACAACATCTATGTTTCATCCCCCTAAATGTTAAGGGTGCTCCACCACTTAATTTTTTAAATTATTTTTCATACAAAACTTTCTGTTTATTTTTTTATGATACAACATTCAAAAATACATATAACGCTAAATTTTCACCCCTCTACGATCAACCCCATTTTTTATTCGTTAAACTCCTCCGAAATTGCTGGACCGATTCTCATGAAATTTTGTGTGCTTATCGGGAAGGTCTGAGGATTGGACATCTATTTTTCATCCCCCAAAATGTTAAGGGTGCTCCACTTCTTAATTTTTTATTTATTGTTCAGACAAAATTTTCTGTTCTATTTTTGGATGATACAACATTCAAAAATACATAAAACCCTAAATTTTCACTCCTCTACGATCAACGCCTAGTTTTAATTCGTTAAACTCCTTCAAAATGGCTGGGCCGATTCTCATGAAATTTTGTGTGCATATCGGTTAGGTCCGAGAATCGAACAATATCTATTTTTCACCCCCCTGAATGTTGAGGGTGGTTCACACCAAATTTTGTTTTTTTTTCAGACAAAATTTTCTGTTCTACATCTTTTATGATACAGCATTCAAAAATAGATACAACGCCAAATTTTACCCCTCTACGATCAACCCCTATTTTTAATCTGTTAATAATAAACTTCAACTTTTTTGACAAGATTCTTTTTTTCATTTTCTCATGACCTAGAGTAAAAATTACTCTCAAGTTTTTACCCTTCTAAGATCAACCCCTATTTTTCCATCGCGATTCTCTTTTCATTCACAGATCCGCAATAGGGTTGCAAGATGGCAATCGAAAATACAATACTCGGTCTGAGAATAGGTCGTAATATATATTTCATACCCCTAAGTCATTAGGGTGGTCCATCCTAAACATTTTTATAAATTTTTTGGAAAAATTTTTTCATTTTTATGCTTTTGTTGCTTAAAAAAATACATACAACTTCAAATTTTTACCCTTCTATCAACAACTTATATTTTGAATACCCATTTTAATGATTCAAACTACGTCTGCCGGGTCAGATAGATTGACGGTTAGATATAATGATAGATAGATAATTAGATAGATATACAGAAAGATAGATAGATAGAAAGATAGATAGACAAAAATGCCTTATATGGCAGAACAACGTTTGGCGGGTCAGATAGATTGATATTAGTAAGAAACCCGCGTAACTCCAATTTAGTAAAATTTACAGGAGATGAAAAAAACGTTTTGTGACCGTTACATCAGTGATAAAATATTTGAATTTCACATAAATAACGAAAAACACATTATATTTAACATTTCGGTTAAAAATAGAGAAATTATGTGATTCTAATAATTTAAAAAGGAGTTACGCTACTTTCTAGTGAAAAAGTGCAAAATAATTAAAGATACGTGGTTTTCATTAGTAAAAGATTCAACGAAACTACACAATGCTTATTTTATATTGAACAGAATACGTATTTCGAATACAGTAAATAAATTCATAACGACCGAACGAAAAAGTGATTTTACAAAAAAATTATTCTATTATATGGGAGTCCTAATATTAGGATTTGGAGGTGCTCATATATCTCCTTTTTTATTTTTCTGAGTTCTTTATATAAAGAGGGCAAATCGTCATACTTGCATAGAACCGCTTTTTTATTCATTCTTTGGTTTAATGTGCACCACTCATCCGTATGCCTCATTTTGAGTTGGATTTTACAGTTTGGCAAGTACCTTAGGACCTTTATGTCAGTGACAAAGAGGTCGCCTGCGACCCTACCAGAGCTGTGACGAGCACTGAAGAATAGTGCTTCGAGCACTAAGCACAGAGCACTCGAAAAAAAAGGCTCCCGGTCTCGAGCACTAAGCACTTATTTTTACAGAAGGCTTGCGATTACTAAGCACTTTGTGAAAGTAATTTGACATTTCGAGCACTAAGCCCTAAGTACTTTTCTAGGAATTGTTGAAATTGAGGTTATTTTAATCGGTAAAGAAATTGTAAGCTGGCATATGAGTATGAGATTATTGAACGGGTGAGAAGAGATGCACAGGGTGTTACAAATTCGATGCTCACTATGAGCTGGTACAGAACTATACAGGGTGTTTCATTGGTAAATGAAGATATCTACGATAACCTGAGCTAGAGCTATCCTAGGCGAGTCCAAAAAATCGATATATGAATGGTCTAATCAATTCCATAACCGAGTTTATGTATTCACCAAAAATTTCAATTCCTCATAACTTTTGAACCAACCAGCATAGTCGATTGATATTTGGAACGTATGATTCACTTCCACAGGTCGATCGCTTTATATTTAAATTTCCAGAATATTCCAGGTCCGTAGTTGAAAATTATGGGACTTCTTCCAAGCGGAGATATTAAAATTTTGGGATTTGATTGAGATATTTGAAAAGAGCAGAAAAATTTCAAAGGAGTTCAGTAGATTCTATTGTCCCGCACGTCATTTTGCTCGAAGAGAGGTTCAGGGAAAGATCCAAGAATATTGGAATTCCACTAAATTTTCAGAAAAAACGTACATTGTATGGAGGGGGACTTACGTCCCTCGGGATTGAAATCTGTTGCCCTCTGTAGCTAACATCCTTATAATTTCCTTGATACATAAATAACTATAAGCATAGGCATTCTCACACGCCATTTTTGATCAATTTCATAAAGATCATAGATACATTTAAATTTAAATAATACAGAAACAAGATATGCTTCTGTAATCTGTGACCTACGAATATTGATATTAGCTAAATGATACAGATTTTATTGAAAATAGGATAAGAAAGGACCGCCTGTGTAGAATCTTAGTATTAGTATTTAATAACCTAAGTGATGATTAATATATCAAATAGAAGAAACCCTTATGGAAAGTACAGTACTGAAAGATTCATTATTTCATATTAAAATCCCGTGCTTATTGTTCATATTTCATCAGAATATAGGTACTGAAAACACTACGCGATTTAGATAGTTGAGTTTGGCTCAGGGCTTAGTGCTTAGTAATCCGCAGAAGTGCTTGGGAGAACTTCAGTGCTCGGGAACAGTTTTGGGATTACTAAGCACAACGCCTTTTGTTGAAGGACTTCAATTACTAAGCACTAAGCACTGCTTTTGAAAAGGGCTCGGAAGCACAGTGCTCGGGAGCACAAAAGGGCTCCGAGTGCTTTCACGAGCACAAAGCACAATGCTTTGGCACAGCTCTGGACCCTACCTGTACGTATTCAATTTGATAGTGTCCATTTTCTTAAACAGTCAGATATTTGACATTATATGGAAATGAACTTGATCTTGCCTTTTGGCAGTAGTAAACATAGTCAGCAGGAAGGTTTATTTTGCGATTTCTAATCTGTCTTTCAATTGTTGCATGCATCGAGTCCACCTCCATCTGGGTGTGCCCTTTGAATAAATACTTCTGAGTCAACATGATTTTACGCTATACAGCTTAGTTTACAAACGCGTTCGCTAATGTTGAATTACGGTTTTGACCCGTGCAACAATCACTGAAAAAAATCATTTCAGTTAAATTACCTCGACTCTTTCTTATCTTGTTCAACAAAAAAAAATGCTGGAAAATTTGTTTGCAGTCAAGGTTCCTTCGCTTTCATTCCACGGAAAACAAAATCTTTTTTTGGATTTCAGGTTATAAATAGTGAAGTTGTGTACTACCAGTTTTGTTTTGTAGTACATTGAAGACACTGTGGATTTAGGACTTAACAACACGCTTTGTGATCCATGACATACACTTTTACTGGACATTCGCTGGTAGATTTGTCGTTTTCTTTTTCGTGATGCACCTCTAGTTTTAAAGTTTGATGTAGGTTATACTCATCCTCAGATAAGTTCTTTGTATTGTACGCCTCGCACACGTCACAAAGATCTTTTTTGGGCATGTAGAGTGATAAGTTCAGTTCTTCAGATATCTTCATAAACGTTGCTACAGATGGAGGCTTTAAATTACGTTCACCACAATATTCTCTTTCAAAAAAATATACAGTGCGGCATTGGAACGCCAAAGTGGATCAAGGTACAATTTTGTCGAGGAAGCCCTACAATAGTGGCTTTTTATTTTTGGCAAGAATTGCAGAAACTGATACACAGCCGTATTTTTTTCCGAAAATCTCTCCCATTTTGATTCTCTTTTTCTGTTACCCTGGTGGTCATCAGGTTCGCGGTTAAATTCTTTCATCCAAGACAATATCAGTGTTTCTTTTAAACCTAGTGTATTACCGAACATCCGCTTAAACACTCTTATCCTTTCCTAGTCCACTTGTGAAAAATATTTCATAGAATACTCTCTTTTGGATAATTCAAGTTTGCCTCTCCTTCTCTTAACATTTTCACATTGCACTAGACTCTGTACCTGAAATTTCTTCCATTCCAAGTCATTGTGTTACAAAATTTTTGGAAAATTTTCAAACGCTTTGGCAGAGCTACTATCAGAATCGATTTCCTCTGGAATGTAGGAAACATTCAAGCCGTCGTGTTTATAAGAAATATTGATGGTATTATTGGTATTATCTTCACCCTGCTCGGTTTATGGGATCTGTGGGTTTTCCAGTTCATTGTTTATGCTAATAGCAGCATTTAAGTCTGTCGGCAAATCGAAATAGTCAAATGCGGTCTTTATATTAGCATCGTTTGAATCTGTCGAAAATTCTAATTGGTCAGAACTGATTGAAATATTTTGTGGTAGAACCTCATTACCATTTAATAGAGTTTCATTTATTCTACTAGGCGGTTGTGTGAAAATAGGAGAAAAAGTTCCGTCTTTTCCAATAACGTATTCAAGATTATCCACACAAGAATAGCTTGCTTGTTGGGTAGCCAAGTCCATTATAAGTTTAGTTTGAAACGACATCCTAAAATTGGAAGTAACTAACGTTATAGACTAGACGATGTGACAGATTATGGACAATGTCTCATTACAGGCTGCCTTGCAAAGTACTTATTATTTATTTCTTTCCTATAGCATGTACACTGTAGAGGGTCTCCCATATTACATGATAAATCTAGAAGCTCTAAAAAAACTCGTTAACACCATTCCTTAATGAGACGTCCAAAGTCTGTCACTATCATCTAGTCCATAATTTTTCTATGATGATCTGAGATATTATTTCTTATTTAACCGGCTTTGACATGAATGTCATTATTTTTTGATAAATAATATACTCGTCAGACTTTGAATTAAAAAAATAATTAGAATTGAAGAGTTAAATCCAGAGTTGAACGAAATAACGCGTAACTCCACGACAAACACATTCAATTTGAGTTAGAAAAACGCTTATGTCTAAAACCGGTGAAAAAAGTTATAAGAAAATCAAAACAATAGATTTTTTAAATAAATTAAACTTTTAAAAGTGCCAAAACAACCTCACCTTGGCATTAAATAACTTTTTCACTTCAAAACGTATTAACTTTTCTCCACTAATTTATCAAATTCTTGCAAGCACCTGCATACACCCTTGAGATATTTGGAGTTACGCGAATTTCTCAACCTAAATTTGACACATAGGCTAAGCGCCAGAGCAAGAAACACGTTTCGTAATGCAATCTTCTACAGAGTTGATTAGACTCTTGGAATATGTTCAGGGGTGTCTCCTGAATATAAATCCACGTTGGCGTTATGCGGGGGTGGTCACGTCAGCCGCCATCTTGCAAAACACGTTTCATCAAATATCTCGTGAACCGTGCATCATACGGCAAAATATAAAATCATTTTCGTAGATAATAACATTCTCTACAACTTTTATTCAAAAATTTTTTCTGTACAATGCATAGATTTTTATTTATAGCGCTCTAAACTTTTTTTTATTTGTTTATTGCTAAATATATAGTTAACGGTTGATGATACAGAAAAAATGGTAATAACCAAATTTGTAGGGCATAAAATTTACGAATGTATACGAGAATATTTTCTTCCGTAAGCCTGGAAAATGACGCACTCCGGAAACGTTATACAGCCCTAATTGTCTCGATAGCCGTTACAGTAAGAGTGTTAGCGACAACATTTCGTTCCTTCGTGCTTTCAGTGAATGCGACATGAGTAGAGGGTATAAGAGAGTCTTGGCCCAAACTACCCATTTCGAACGACCCCCTTGAATTTTCGAATCGCTTGTTACGCTACTGAGTCTGGAAGACAGGGCCGGAATTTGTCTATTAATTAAATAATAATATGATTTGTTAAGGAATGTGAATATGTAAGTAATTAAAGGGGTTATTAAACTAAATTATCTATCTAATGAGTCGAGGGGGTGAAAAGTGGTCTCTCGTTACGCGTCGGACAAGGACTTGTCTATAGATTAAATAATGTGGTTTCCTAAAAAATGTTGATATGTGGATAATTATGAGAGGATAATAAACTGAATTGACCTTCATTCCTGTGTATCCCTAGTCTGGAATACGTGGAGTCGAGTCGGGACTTGTCTGAATTGTTGAAGAGATAATTAAGACAGATGCGCTAATGTATGGAATGAATGCAACTATATTTTTTGTTTGAAAAATTAATTCATCCTGTTTCTAACGATGTCTATTTAATGATACTGGATTCTCACGGTGCAGGTGCGCTGATCCTGTGGGATGAATCTGGTCATATAAAGGTTGGCTAGAGTATACTCATCTGTAAATTAATAATATTAGTTGCTAAAAAAATGTGAATATGAGAGTAATTATGGATGGTAATAAACTGAATTGATCTCGATTACATATCTTAGGAATAGCAATAATTATTCAAACGAAAATTCAATTTAGTTTTCATATACAAGAATGAATAAGTTTCAATATTTTTCACGTATATACATATCAACATTATGAAATTGAATTTCAAATTATTTAATATGGTTTGCTAAAATTGTAGTGTGGATATGAGAGGATGAATAAACTGAATTGGTCTTCATTCCTGTGTATTCCCGTTCAGATAGACGACTTGTCTGAAAAATTAATTCTCAAAGTCGTAGAGATAATTAAGGCAGCTGCGCTAATGTGTGGAATGAATCAGACTATATTTTTTTGTTTGAATATTAGATTCATCCCACAGGATCAGCGATCGTTATAATAATGATGTAGGTAGAGAATCTCATAAACTAATGATTCCGGTTTCTCACGATAAGAATCGAATAAACTGAATTGACCTTCATTCCTATGTATTCCCGGTCGGGACTTGTCTGAAAAGTAAATTTTCGAGAGATAATTAAGTAAGGTGCACTAATGTATGGAATAAATCCAACTATATTTTTTTGTTTGAATATTAGATTCGTACTTATATTTTGTGGTCAATCGTTATAATAATGAGGTAGATAGAGAATTTCAATTATCCAGATATCTGAAAAACTAATGATTCAGGATTCCTACGGTACAGGTGCACTGATCCTGTGGGATGAATCTTGCTATATAATGAGTCGGGGGAAGACGAATCACTCGTTGAGTTACTGCGTTGAATATTAGATTCGTACTTATATATTGTAGTCTATCTTTATAATAATTGAGTAGACAGAGAATCTGATTTATCCAGATGTCTGAAAAATTATTTCATCATGTTTCTAACGATGTCTATTTATATATATCTATATTATATTATTTATATATGTCTATATATATATATATATATATATATATATATATATATAGTATATATATATATATATATATATATATATATATATATATATATATATATATATATATATATATATATATATATATATATATATATATATATATATATATATATATATATGTGTATATAAATATCCTGTTTTTAGAAGATTTTAATTTATTATGTATCAAAAAAATTATATACTCCTATATACATACTATTAGTGTGATTTTCAATTAATTTAACTATTCAGAATAAAAATTATACTACTAAAAACCGAGAACAAAAGTAGAAAGCTATGATATTCCGGACTCCTAATTCAATGTTCACTTGTCATCTTCTGTAAATATATATATATATATATATATATATATATATATATATATATATATATATATATATATATATATATATATATATATATATATATATATATATATATATATATATATATATATATATATATATATATATATATATATATATATATATATATATATATATATATATATATATATATATATATATATCATTAAGAGACAATTAAATGAAATTCCTCCGATTCAAATGATAAATGTAAAATTTTCTGGGGCAATCGCAAAACAGGTTCGATAATCATGATTATAATAACGTGAAATTTAATCAATTTCTTGTATTTGTGATTTGATATCCATATTTGAGCTAGTAAATCCTACGTTATATCTACCGAGTGAAAAATTTAATTTTAAATACTCTTTTCAATAGAAGCCAATCCTTCACAATTGGATGGATTCGTACGTTTTTATGTAGAAATCATTACATTCCATTTTAATCAGATATATAATTCTACCGAGCATGTTAGTCATTTCCCTGAAGAATTTGTATTATCCAAAATAATTATGCTATAATGTATATTTATGCTTGCAAAAAATTCAGTGATTGGTGAAAAAATATTCACAAATATCTGAGAATCTTGAGGAAAATATTGAAATCATTAAACAACTTTGTCACATTTCAATTAATGAAGTATTTTCAGAGATTGATTGCAATAACAAACATGTCTGGAAAAATATAGTGATTCTGGTTTCTCACAATAAGGAAACCAAATAAAAATATGATGGAATGACGTTTCACGTATTAAGTAGACACAGTTGCAGGATATGAACTCGGTCGATTTATTGCTTGAAAAAATGATCTGAACCTATTAATGAATTTCAACAATGAGGGGATATCAGATTATATATACCTATATATGTGTGTAGGATCTTATTCATATAGTCGAGTTATCATGACGCGCGGACGTGGTATTAGTTGCTCCCGATGCAATGTTAAAATTGATAGATATGATGATTCCATCAATTGCAAGAAATGTGACAATAGTTATCATACAAAGTGTGTGAATTTAACTGTAGAAGATTTCAATAAAATGCGTGAGGATTCCTCGCAGAAATGGTTTTGTGATGATTGTCAGCAACCCAATGTTGCTGATGCTCATTATGTCGAAATGCCGCATGAGGAGGCTCGCATTACAAAACAATATTTACTCGATATGAAGAAAGAAATTGTGAATGAAATATCTGTAGCATTTCAAGATGAAATCCGTCATTTGAAGTCGATGATAATATCGCAAAGTGAACAAATCAGCGATCTTAATAAAGAAATACGTATCCTCACGAAGAATAAAAACTCAATAACAATAACACCTGGACCTGATATCACCGAAATTCTAACCTGTCGGGATTCCGTCGATGAATCATCGAAGCCAGCTGAACAGTCAAATCTCGATGTTCCGAAAATTACTAATTTACGTCGAGTCAATGATGTTACTGACTCTACAAAGGGCGAATTCAAGCAAAACCAACTTGACACATGTGAAAACTCACCTAGGTGGATCGTTGCAACTTCGAAAAGAAAGAATAATGTGAAACAGAGAGGTCCTACTGTTGATAAACAACAAGTTCTCTCTACTTCTAGACAGACGGATACATCTAAAAAGGTACTGAAGCCGATAATTGGAACTCTGAAAACTAATAACCTACAGGCTGTCCCAAAAATACACTTTTCTTATATACATATTACACGACTCAGCCCTGAAACAACTACAAGCGAGCTGCAGAATTATTTCAGCGGAAGTATACCAAACGTATTGTGTGAGAAACTTACATCGAAAAAACCGGAAGTTTACTCATCATTCAAGATAACTCTACCCTCAGAATTCTTGGACAAAGTTTTGAATCCTGAATTTTGGCCAGAAGGAATAGCAGTAAACAAGTTTTTTATGAAGCGACGCCAGTCAAATGTTACTTCATGAAGGATAAGATCAGGTCAACATCTGCACCAGTTTTGGCAGGTGACAAAGGACCTCATTTTTTAAAAATTATCCAACTGAATGTTCAATGTATCTCCAATAAAATTAACGATATTGAAGCTTACGTTGCGCTCGAAGAAATATCATTCATGAACATACAAGGATACGTAATGGCTGCTTCATACTGTCGTCCTACTAGACTACATGGGGAAACAGCCATATATATTAAATCAAGTTTAAAATATGAAGTTATCACCTATATTAACAAGTTTTCGTTAGAAATGCAATGTGAAATTTGTGCAATTAAGTTAAAACATATGTACTATGATATTTGTGTTATGAGTGTATACAGGCCTCCACAGGGTAATTTGAAATTATTTAGTGAAACAATGTCTTATGTACTGGATTATTGCCTCAAAGGATCCGAGTATATCTTTGTCTGCGGTGATCTAAATATCAGCTATTTTGAGTCACGTACTGATCTGGATTATTTACTCTTACAATTTGATTTAACCATCACTTCTGATCATGTTACTAGAATTTATACTAACAAACACGGTATTACTAGTTCCAATAAAATAGATTACATTTTAACGAATGTTTGCTGTGACCTTTTGGCTTCTGAGGTAACTGATCCTCACATCGGGGATCACAGAGCCATTGTTCTCACCTTTGAGTGTCCTCTACCGAACCCTATAGAAAATACTTCCTTTTGTATATTCCGTTGTCTATCTGAAAAAAATTTACTAAACCTCTCGTTGATGGCCGCAACAGTTTGTTTTGACGACATTTATCTTGATGTAGACATCGAACACTGTTTTGATCATTTCCATAACATCTTGAAATTTTTGTTAGACTCTGCTTGCCAGTTTAAACAAAAACGGAATCAAATTGGAAGCAAGGCCGATTGGATTTCTGATGAGATCAGACAAGCTAGGAGGGATCTCAGAAATCTTCATTGGTTGTTCCGAAACTTGAATTCCCAGGAAAGTAGAAATCGATATTTATCCGCCAAAAAAGAATATCAAGAACTACTGAAATCAACTAAATTGAATTTTCATAAAAATCTGCTAGAATCTTCCAATAATAGGAATAAAACCATTTGGAATTTAGTTCGTAAAGAAACAGGTTCCACCAACAAGGCTGGGAGTATTGTGTTAAAAGTTAACGATAAAATTATTTCTGATCAATCCAATGTGTCTAATGCATTTGGTGAATATTTCTCTTCAATAAATATAATCAGTGTTCAGGAGCACTTCGGTGTGAGCCGATCTCAGTCATGTACAACTGTGTCGCTGACCAATAACAATTTCTTCTTCTTTCCAGTCGAGGCCGTGGAGATTGAATCCACTATAAAAAAATTGAAAAATAAGAACTCCAGTGGGTTGGACATGATCCCGATTAAGGTTTTGAAGGTTTTGGCTCCTTATATATCGAAACATCTTGCATATCTTATTAATGTCTCAGCAACCTCAGGCAGGTTTCCTTCTGTACTAAAGACGGCTGTGGTGATACCAGAGCACAAGAAGAATGCTGTAGACGACATTAACAATTATCGTCCCATTTCATTATTAAGTTGTTTATCTAAAGTCATAGAAAGATTAGTTTATGATAGAATGTTGAAATATTTGGATAAATTCTCATTTATAACAAGTTGCCAGCACGGTTTTCGGTTTGGTAGATCGACGGAGTCTGCGGCATGTGATTTGGTGAGTTTTGTGTATGATTGTTTAGATGATGGGATTTTTGTGGCTGGGTTGTTTTTTGACCAATCTCGTGCATTTGATTGCTTGAACTTCAACTTTATACTGGATAAATTGTTCAATCTAGGTTTCAGGGGTGTTTTCCTCGAGTGGATACGAAGCGCTTTGACCAATCGATGGTTAATTGCGCGGGTGGGGCAACATAGCTCAGTTAGATACCCTGTAGAAATGGGCGTGCCTCAGGGTTCAGTCCTGGGACCACTCTTATTTATCATTTTCATAAATGACTTGCCTGACTATATCATGAACCATTTTTTCAATTTGCTGAATATCAAGATTGTATTGTTTGCGGATGATACTTCGTTCATTATTTCTGCACAAACTTTTGACGAACTCAGGGCAGGTTGTGAATCACTAGTCGGGTACTTCAGGGATTGGTGTTTCAGGAACTCCCTTATATTAAACGCAAGCAAGACTGAACTTGTCCACTTTCAGATGAGGGATTCAGATCCCCAATTAATCCTAAATCTTCAGTTCGGTGAGCTGAGGCCTTCTCAGTGTGTCAAGTTCCTTGGATTACATATTCATAAAAATTTAAAGTGGAGGGATCACGCTGATCACGTTTGCAGAAAATTGAGTAGCGCATTTTACGCTTTGAGACGCATAAAACTTATATTACCACAGGATTCTCTAATAAATTCGTATTATTCACTTGCATACAGTCACCTCAACTATAACGTTATATTTTGGGGTGATTCCTCATTTAGCAATTCAGTATTCATTGCCCAGAAGAAGATAATACATTTGATTTTTAACTTGAAACCTGGGGAGACCTGTAAACCCTTTTTTATAAAGAACAAAATACTGTGTTTCCCTTGTATTTATATTCTTGGATGTCTGTTGTACACTCGTAGAAATGTTTTATCACTGAGTAAGTGTTCTGAGTTTCATGATTATGAAACAAGGCATAGAGAAACCCTCTGTATTCCAAAACACCGAACTTCTAAATTTCAGCAGTCACCTATGTATAATGGCATCAAATTTTTTAACCATCTGCATGATAGGTTGAAGGTTTTGGAGTACAGAAGATTCAAAAAAGAAGTTAAGTTTTTGTTACTCGAGAAGTGTTTTTACAGCAAGGGGGAATATTTTGATACGGATATAAATTAGCCTTTAAGTATGTTGTTATTAGATGTTATATTACTTTTCTTTTTTTTATCTTAAAAGTAACATTAATTATTCATATTATTATCAAAAATGTCAAACAAAATGACGCCTGAAGATGTTGAGCGGTGGGTGAACATTTTGAGGGGTCAGGGGGTGTCTGGTTTGGGGTTGTCGTCTGATGACGAGAATTTTACAGATGAAGATGATTATTATGAAGATTTGTCTACCAAACAGTGTAAGTCTTTTAAAATTTGATTATTAAAATTTCGTGAACTTTGTTATTTTCTCTCTTTAGTACCACCCACACCCTCAAAATCATCGGCTACCAGTTCGATAGAAAACCATAAAGACATGTCTTCTAATCAGTGTGAGTATGCTTAAATTTGATTAAAAGTTTTTTTCATAAAATATGTTATTTTCTTTCTTTTACAGCCCCTAGACCAACAACAGCAGATACAAACACCAATAAAACATCCACGTCAAAGAGTGGTGACAATTAATAGTATATATATTTTATATTAGATGTATCTATTATTTGATAAATAAAGTTTATATATATATATATATATATATATATATATATATATATATATATATATCATCATTTTTCCATTGTTGTAATAGATAAAAAAATAATGTGTATTAACTTGTATTATTTTTATTGGGTACGAGACTTGTTTTTAAATGAGATCGAAAGATAATTACAGACAGTGTTCAGAGTCTGGAATGTTCCCCGCCACAAATTCAGGTACAGGAATCCAGTGGGATGGGAATCTGTTATATATATATATATATATATATATATATATATATATATATATATATATATATATATATATATATATATATATATATATATATAAAGACAGTATGTTCTTTTATTCGAAATAAGTTTTATGATTCAAGCGAAATCGTGCAACTTTTCATGTACATCACTGAAAATGGAAGTAGATAAAAAAACAATTTACAAAACAAAGTGTTTGACTAGTTTGTCCCTTGAAGTCATTTTTAAAAATTTACATTTTTTTAATCAGGATATTGATTTTATTCTGGATCAAGTTACCCTTCAGCTTAGCTCGAGAAGAAAAGTAACATATTCGGGGAAGTGGAGTGATGGATGGTATTTTTCAAGAGTAACCCCCCAACAATTGTTATGTGAATTGCGAAAATCTAAAGTAAAGTTGAATCAGTTGTATACTGATTAATCATATTAGCGGGAGAGAGGTAGATAGAGAGAGATAGAGTGTCAAAGTTATATTTTATTGAAAACGATTACATAAATATATTCAATAAAATACAGAAATGAATGTGTCAACTGTTATATCTATTCCATCCTTAGCGACAATGGTGTGTGAAGAAAATACGTGATGTCGAGCTATTTCTTAGAGAAAATGTAGGAATATGAAGTTGAACTGAAAGCGAAAAAATTTTACGATAAATATTTAAAAATTGTTATATTTCGTGAATCCCATAAACATTCATCGAATGTACTTCTGCAGAATGTTTTACATATAAAGAAATTTCCACTAAGGACCTACTATTTTTCAATGGATTTTCAAATTAGAAGAAGATTTCAGAGTAGATATCTGGTTGTGAAGAAAATACGTGATGTTGAGCTATTTCTTACAGAAAATGTTGGAATATGAAGTTGAACTGAAAGCGAAAAAAGTTTACGATAAATATTTAAAAATTGTTATATTTCGTGAACCTTATAAACCTTCATCGAATATACTTTTGCAGAATGTTTTACATATAAAGAAATTTCCACTAAGGACCTACTATTTTTCAATGGATTTTCAAATTAGAAGAAGATTTCGGAGTAGATATCAACACTCAAATAATTCACAAAATTTTTTCAAAAATTCGATAAATATGTGGAATTATTCCTTGAAATGTGTATAACTGAAAAATAAATAAATATAATGAATTTGAAAGAAATCCAAAATTTTCCTAGGGATAATGAATTGTTTGTGAATAAACAATACACACACTGTATTTATATGGTTTATTATCGAACAACAATTTGAATGGTGACCTACAATACGATTTAAGTACCCAATTCAACACCGTGAATATACATAAAATTATAAAAAATAGACTTTTGCATCGATTGTTTGCGAGACAGCTTAATATGCAAACTGTAAAATCTTGACTGTAATAGTTAAAGTAATTGGAAAATTACACTTTTCTTATACATTGATTCCCACATCGAATGATATACACAAAAAAATTGCTCGAATGAATCGAGAAAAATATATAAAACTTGGAAAAGAAAATAAAAATGTTCAATTAGGATGGACTTGTGCTGTGGACTTTGACTCTCAACAAAATTTACTAGTTATGAAAAAACTCTTGTTCTGTTATAATCACTAATGTAATTCATCTCGCTCTATTATAAAGTTTGAAATAAAAAAATTATTTATGTTTACTCTATTTTTTATTTATAAACAAATTTTTATATTTACAACTTTCATT
The DNA here is from genome assembly GCA_030704885.1 of Cynegetis impunctata. Classification (NCBI taxonomy): domain Eukaryota; kingdom Metazoa; phylum Arthropoda; class Insecta; order Coleoptera; family Coccinellidae; genus Cynegetis; species Cynegetis impunctata. The sequence goes on from JARQZK010001634.1 coordinate 17,921, forward strand.
CATCTAAAGGAGAAACATCCTCTTCTTCTTGTGCTATTCACAATAGCTTTTTTAAATATTCGTTGAAATACCACATTCGTGATTGGAATACGTTGTTTTTTGAAAAAACATAGTGTATTGAAAGAATACTAATTGCAATGGGAAGATTCATTATTTTGTAGAGAACTTAAACGAGAACAGTTTAATGATTCCGGACCAATAACTTCATTCTTATCAGAATCAATTGATGCAACATCGCTCCATTTTCAACTAAAATAAATTTCAAACAAACAATAATTCAACAAATTGGGGAACATTTGCACCTTCAGTTTCTCTCTCTCTTGCTCTCGCTCTCTGAAAACTAACTGAGACTATGAAATATTCAATGAATAGAATCGCGAACCAGTTTAATTGTTGCATAATGGTTTCAATATCATTCGAGTTTATCTGTTCAGCGGCGTGCATATTGATATAATATCATATACGTTTATAAATGAATAGATTGTCTAACTAACATCTAACGCAAGAGTAAAAATTTATAATGAATTTGTATGCTTGACACCAAGTCCAGGTGTTAATAAGAGCATTGGGAACCACATTATCGATTTTCTTAACTGTTCAGACAAGAGAGATTAAAAGATACATTTTTCCAAACACTCAGCTTAACAATATATATATATATATATATATATATATATATATATATATATATATATATATATATATATATATATATATATATATATATATATATATATATATATATATATATATATATATATATATATATATATAATTATTCCATTGGTGATTGTCAATAACGACCCCTTAGAAGATTGCATAACTATACTGAACAATTGTAAACTATATTTCCAAAGAAACGTATCGGTAAACTCGGTACCGATTGCTACGGAGTTGTCAGAGAATCTGTAGAATAGCTTCTGTCTCGTATTTAATAATATATAGGCTAGGGGGGCTTCTACCCCACTTTTGCTCATTTTTACATGTAAATTCCCATAAGGAAATCTAAGGTCCAAAATAGCGAAAATGGTTCCCTTTTGTATTGGGGTCAATGACCTCCAGGTCGACGGAGACTCGATCAATGTCGTTCACGCGTGGGGTCAATGACCTTCAGGTCGACAGAGACTCGATCGAAATGCTCTTCGTTAACGGATCCGTTGAAGAACGGGTCCAGCGGGTTCGTTAACGGGTCCAACGGGTTCGTTAACGGGTCTAACGGGTTCGTTAACGGGTCTAACTGGTTCGTTAACGGGTCCAGCGGGTTCGTTAACGGGTCCAACGGGTTCGTTAACGGGTCTAACGGGTTCGTTAACGGGTCTAACTGGTTCGTTAACGGGTCCAACGGGTTCGTTAACGAACCCGTTAGACCCGTTAACGAACCCGTTGGACCCGTTAACGAACCCGCTGGACCCGTTCTTCAACGGATCCGTTAACGAAGAGCATTTCGATCGAGTCTCTGTCGACCTGAAGGTCATTGACCCCACGCGTGAACGACATTGATCGAGTCTCCGTCGACCTGGAGGTCATTGACCCCAATACAAAAGGGAACCATTTTCTCTATTTTGGACCTTAGATTTCCTTATGGGAATTTACATGTAAAAATGAGCAAAAGTGGGGTAGAAGCCCCCTAGCCTATATATTATTAAATACGAGACAGAAGCTATTCTACAGATTCTCTGACAACTCCGTAGCAATCGGTACCGAGTTTACCGATACGTTTCTTTGGAAATATAGTTTACAATTGTTCAGTATAGTTATGCAATCTTCTAAGGGGTCGTGATTGACAATCACCAATGGAATAATTATATATATATAATTTATATATATATATATATATATATATATATATATATATATATATATATATATATATATATATATATATATATATATATATATATATATATATATTGTTAAGCTGAGTGTTTGGAAAAATGTATCTTTTAATCTCTCTTGTCTGAACAGTTAAGAAAATCGATAATGTGGTTCCCAATGCTCTTATTAACACCTGGACTTGGTGTCAAGCATACAAATTCATTATAAATTTTTACTCTTGCGTTAGACGTTAGTTAGACAATCTATTCATTTATAAACGTATATGATATTATATCAATATGCACGCCACTGAACAGATAAACTCGAATGATATTGAAACCATTATGCAATAATTAAACTGGTTCGCGATTCTATTCATTGAATATTTCATAGTCTCAGTTAGTTTTCAGAGAGCGAGAGCAAGAGAGAGAGAGAAACTGAAGGTGCAAATGTTCCCCAATTTGTTGAATTATTGTTTGTTTGAAATTTATTTTAGTTGAAAATGGAGCGATGTTGCATCAATTGATTCTGATAAGAATGAAGTTATTGGTCCGGAATCATTAAACTGTTCTCGTTTAAGTTCTCTACAAAATAATGAATCTTCCCATTGCAATTAGTATTCTTTCAATACACTATGTTTTTCCAAAAAACAACGTATTCCAATCATGAATGTTGTATTTCAACGAATATTTAAAAAAACTATTGTGAATAGCACAAGAAGAAGAGGATGTTTCTCCTTTAGATGAATGAAAGTTGTAAATATAAAAATTTGTTTATAAATAAAAAATAGAGTAAACATAAATAATTTTTTTATTTCAAACTTTATAATAGAGCGAGATGAATTACATTAGTGATTATAACAGAACAAGAGTTTTTTCATAACTAGTTAATTTAATTGAGAGTCAAAGTCCGCAGCACAAGTCCATCCTAATTGATCATTTTTATTTTCTTTTCCAAGTTTTATATATATTTTTTCTCGATTCATTCGAACAATTTTTTTTGTGAATATCATTCGATGTGGGAATCAATGTATAAGAAAAGTGTAATTTTCCAATTACTTTAACTATTACAGTCAAGATTTTACAGTTTGCATATTAAGCTGTCTCGCAAACAATCGATGCAAAAGTCTATTTGTTATAATTTTATGTATATTCACGGTGTTGAATTGCGTACTTAAATCGTATTGTAGGTCACCATTCAAATTGTTGTTCGATAATAAACCATATAAATACAGTGTGTGTATTGTTTATTCACAAACAATTCATTATCCCTAGGAAAATTATGGATTTCTTTCAAATTCATTATATTTATTTATTTTTTCAGTTATACACATTTCAAGGAATAATTCCACATATTTATCGAATTTTGAAAAAATTTATTGAATTATTTGAGTGTTGATATCTACTCCGAAATCTTCTTCTAATTTGAAAATCCATTGAAAAATAGTAGGTCCTTAGTGGAAATTTCTTTATATGTAAAACATTCTGCAAAAGTATATTCGATGAAGGTTTATAAGGTTCACGAAATATAACAATTTTTAAATATTTATCGTAAACTTTTTTCGCTTTCAGTTCAACTTCATATTCCAACATTTTCTGTAAGAAATAGCTCAACATCACGTATTTTCTTCACAACCAGATATCTACTCTGAAATCTTCTTCTAATTTGAAAATCCATTGAAAAATAGTAGGTCCTTAGTGGAAATTTCTTTATATGTAAAACATTCTGCAGAAGTACATTCGATGAATGTTTATGGGATTCACGAAATATAACAATTTTTAAATATTTATCGTAAAATTTTTTCGCTTTCAGTTCAACTTCATATTCCTACATTTTCTCTAAGAAATAGCTCGACATCACGTATTTTCTTCACACACCATTGTCGCTAAGGATGGAATAGATATAACAGTTGACACATTCATTTCTGTATTTTATTGAATATATTTATGTAATCGTTTTCAATAAAATATAACTTTGACACTCTATCTCTCTCTATCTCTCTCTATCTACCTCTCTCCCGCTAATATGATTAATCAGTATACAACTGATTCAACTTTACTTTAGATTTTCGCAATTCACATAACAATTGTTGGGGGGTTACTCTTGAAAAATACCATCCATCACTCCACTTCCCCGAATATGTTACTTTTCTTCTCGAGCTAAGCTGAAGGGTAACTTGATCCAGAATAAAATCAATATCCTGATTTAAAAAATGTAAAATTTTTAAAAATGACTTCAAGGGACAAACTACTCAAACACTTTGTTTTGTAAATTGTTTTTTTATCTACTTCCATTTTCAGTGATGTACATGAAAAGTTGCACGATTTCGCTTGAATCATAAAACTTATTTCGAATAAAAGAACATACTGTCTTTATATATATATATATATATATATATATATATATATATATATATATATATATATATATATATATATATATATAACAGATTCCCATCCCACTGGATTCCTGTACCTGAATTTGTGGCGGGGAACATTCCAGACTCTGAACACTGTCTGTAATTATCTTTCGATCTCATTTAAAAACAAGTCTCGTACCCAATAAAAATAATACAAGTTAATACACATTATTTTTTTATCTATTACAACAATGGAAAAAATGATGATATATATATATATATATATATATATATATATATATATATATATATATATATATATATATATATATATATATATATATATATATAAAATTTATTTATCAAATAATAGATACATCTAATATAAAATATATATATATATACTATTAATTGTCGCCACTCAGTGATGTGGATGTTTTATTGGTGTTTGTGACTGCTGTTGTTGGTCTAGGGGCTGTAAAAGAAAGAAAATAACATATTTTATGAAAAAAATTAATAATCAAATTTAAGCATACTTACACTGATTAGAAGACATGTCTTTATGATTTTCTATTGAACTGGTAGCCGATGATTTTGAGGGTGTGGGTGGTACTAAAGAGAGAAAATAACAAAGTTCACGAAATTTTAATAATCAAATTTTAACAGACTTACACTGTTTGGTAGACAAATCTTCATAATAATCATCTTCATCTGTGAAATTCTCGTCATCAGACGACAACCCCAAACCAGACACCCCCTGACCCCTCAAAATGTTCACCCACCGCTCAACATCTTCAGGCGTCATTTTGTTTGACATTTTTGATAATAATATGAATAATTAATGTTATTTTTAAGATATGAATAAGATCCTACACACATATATAGGTATATATAGTCTGATATCCCCTCACTGTTGAAATTCATTAATAGGTTCAGATCATTTTTTCAAGCAATAAATCGACCGAGTTCATATCCTGCAATGCTATGTCTACTTAATACGTGAAACGTCATTCCATCATATTTTTTATTTGGTTTCCTTATTGTGAGAAACCAGAATCATTATATTTTTCCAGACATGTTTATTATTGCAATCAATCTCTGAAAATACTTCGGTCATTAATTGAAATGTGACAAAGTTGTTTAATGATTTCAATATTTTCCTCAAGATTCTCAGATATTTTTGAATATTTTTTCACCAATCATTGAATTTTTTGTAAGCATAAATATACATTATAGCATAATTATTCTGGATAATACAGATTCTTCAGGAAAATGACTAACATGCTCGGTAGAATTTATATCTGATTAAAATGGAATGTAATGATTTCTACATAAAAACGTACGAATCCATCCAATTGTGAAAGATTGGCTTCTATTGAAAGAGTATTTAAAATTAAATTTTTCACTGGGTAGATATAACGTAGGATTTACTAGCTCAAAACTGGATATCAAATCACAAATACAAGAAATTGATTAAATTTCACGTTATTATAATTATGATTATCGAACCTGTTTTGCGATTGCCCCAGAAAATTTTACGTATATCATTTGAATCGGAGGAATTTCATTTAATTGTCTCTTAATGATATATATATATATATATATATATATATATATATATATATATATATATATATATATATATATATATATATATATATATATATTTACAGAAGATGACAAGTGAACATTGAATTAGGAGTCCGGAATATCATAGCTTTCTACTTCTGTTCTCGGTTTTTAGTAGTATAATTTTCATTCTGAATTGTTAAATTAATTGAAAATCACACTAATAGTATGTATATAGGAGTATATAATTGAAAAATTATATTTCAGTTAGCACAACCCATAGAAGCTATATAATTTTTTAGATACATTATAAATTAAAATCATCTAAAAACCGAATATTTATATATATATATATATATATATATATATATATATATATATATATATATATATATATATATATATATATATATATATATATATATATATATATATATATATATATATATATATATATATTTATAGAAGATGACAAGTGAACATCGAATTAGGAGTCCTGAATATCATAGCTTTCTACTTCTGTTCTCGGATTTTTAGTAGTATAATTTTCATTCTGAATTGTTAAATTAATTGAAAATCACTCTAATAGTATGTATATAGGAGTATTTTTCTTCCAGACAACATCTGCCAATATATAGAACAAGACAGTGAAACGTAAATGAAGTTTTGAATATTGAAAAATTATATTTCAGTTAGCACAACCCATAGAAGATATATAATTTTTTAGATACATAATAATTTAAAATCATCTAAAAACAGAATATATATATATATATATATATATATATATATATATATATATATATATACACATATATATATATATATATTTACAGAAGATATCAAATGAACATCGAATTAGGAGTCCTGAATAACATAGCTTTCTACTTCTGTTCTATGATTAATTGAAAATCACTCTAATAGTATGTATATAGGAGTATTTTTCTTCCCAACAACATCTGTCAATATATATATAGAACAAGACAGTGAAACGTAAATGAAGTTTCAAATATTAAAAAATTATATTTCAGTTAGCACAACCCATAGAAGCTATATAATTTTTTAGACACATTATGAATTAAAATCATCTAAAAACAGAAAACTATTGATCATCTTATATACTTTAAGTGTCTCAGAGTTCATACTATTTATCACAACCGAAGTGATACCTACCAACCGATTCATCGATCTAGAATATGAATAATCATAAAATAATGAAAATATCATCAACTATTTTCCATTAGCTTAAAAGGATCCAATATATCAGATATATATTGAAATGTGCAAACTTAGTTCGAAAGAGTATACTCCAACCAACCTTTATATAACCAGATTCATCCCACAGGATCAGTGTACTTACTTCCAGAATCATTAAATTTTTTCATGAGAAACCGGAATCGTTAATTTTTCAGACATCTGGATAAATCAGATTCTCTGTCTACTCCATTATTATAAAGATTGACTACAATATATAAGTACGAATCTAATGTTCAACACAGTAGCGTAACCAGTGATTCGTCTTCCCCCGACTCATTATATAGCAAGATTTATCCCACAGGATCAGTGCACCTGCACCGTAGGAATCCTGAATCATTAGTTTTTCAGATATCTGGATAAATGAAATTCTCTGTCTACCCCATTATTATAACGATTGGCCACAACATATAAGTAGGAATCTAATATTCAAACAAAAAAAATATAGTCGGACCTGCCTTAATTATCTCTCTAGAATTTACCTTTCAGACAAGTCCCGACCGGGAATACACAGGTGAATTGTGAAGGTCAATTCAGTTTATTCAATCCTTATCGTGAGAAACCAGAATCATTAGTTTTTTAGATATCTGGATAAATGAGATTCTCTACCTACCTCATTATTATAACGATCGCTGATCCTGTGGGATGAGTCTAATATTCAAACAAAAAAAATATAGTCTGATTCATTCCACACATTAGCGCAGCTGCCTTAATTATCTATACGACTTTGAGAATTAATTTTTCAGACAAGTCGTCTATCTGAACGGTAATACACAGGAATGAAGACCAATTCAGTTTATTCATCCTCTCATATCCACACTACAATTTTAGCAAACCATATTATTTAATTAATACACAAGTTCCTGTCCGATTCAGCGGTGTAACGAGTAAATCGGAATCTGAGCTCTCTCTCAATAATTTCATGTGTATGGAATGTGACAAAGTATCTGGTGTCTAGAGCAAGGTCGAAAGATTCGCCAGAATGAAAAATTCAGCGTACAGTAGCGTACCATAATAATAATATATTGTGACAAAAATAATTTGAAATTCAATTTCATAATGTTGATATGTATTTACGTGAAAAATATTGAAACTTATTCATTCTTGTATATGAAAACTAAGTTGAATTTTCGTTTGAATAATTATTGCTATTCCTAAGATATGGAATCGAGATCAATTCAGTTCATTACCATCCATAATTACTCTCATATTCACATTTTTTTAGCAACTAATATTATTAATTTACAGATGAGTATACTCTAGCCAACCTTTATATGACCAGATTCATCCCACAGGATCAGTGCACCTGCACCTTGAGAATCCAGTATCATTTAAATAGACATCGTTAGAAACAGGATGAATTAATTTTTCAAACAAAAAATATAGTTACATTCATTCCATATATTAACACACCTGCCTTAATTATCTCTTCAACAATTCAGACAAGTCCTGACTCGTCTCCACGTATTCCAGACTATGGGATACACAGGAATGAAGGTCAATTCAGTTTATTATCCTTTCATAATTACCCACATATCCACGTTTTTTAGCAACCAATATTATTAATTTACAGATGAGTATACTCAAGCCAACCTTTATATAACCAGATTCATCCCACAGGATCAGTGCACCTGCACCGTGGGAATCCAGAATCATTATATGGACATCGTTAAAAACAGGATACATTAATTTTTCAAACAAAAAATATAGTTGCACCTGCCTTAATTATCTCTTCGACTTCAACAATTCAGACAAGTCCCGACTCGTCTCCACGTATTCCAGACTATGGGATACACAGGAATGAAGGTCAATTCAGTTTATTATCCTCTCATAATTACCCAGATATCAACATTTTTAGGAAACCACATTATTTAATCTATAGACAAGTCCTTGCCCGACGCGTAACGAGAGACCCCTCTTCACCCCCCTCGACTCATTAGATAGGGAAATCGTGGATAATTTAGTTTAATAACCCCTTTAATTACTTACTTATGCACATTCTTTAACAAACCATATTTTTTATTTAATTAATAGACAAATTCCGGTCCCCGTCTTCCAGACTCAGTAGCGTAACAAGCGATTCGAAAATTCAAGGGGGTCGCTCGAAATCGGTAGTTTGGGCCCACTCTCTCCTATCCCCTCTACTGATCTGGTAGAATCATTGTCCTGATTAAAATCATGAATGATCTTTTTTGCAAATGATATGGAACTAAGATATTCTTCTTCGAAAGAACATCGAATTTCGAACTGTTTCTCAAGATCTGCATCTTCAGATAATGATTCGATAGTATTTTGAGCTTCTTCGAATTCGTTTTTAACTAATTTTATAGATTCAACCCTTTTTGTGAGTTGAATGATATCAATGTGCTGTAACTCGCGCTCCTCTTGTGAGAGGCTAGTTATAAATTTAGAAAAGTATGTGAGTTTTGCCTTTATGGAACCGCGTTTTCTAATTTCCTTTTTAATTAAATCAGTCATTTTCAACTCAAGTAATACAAATAAAATTCAGCTAAATAATCAAAGAAAAAAAAAGTAAATATATATAAATCAATTGAAACAACCTTTTGTAGGAATGAATGAAATTGGAAAAGGATATTGAGAGGACTCACACTTCAGTTGTTTCGCTGATGGAGCTCGATCTTTCCTATTCCAAGTTCTAAAGTTGTTGCTTCGGGATGCTGTAACCTCGTATCCTGCTTGGATGGATCGTGTAGAAGAAACCACGCTCTGCTACCAATGTTTGGCTTTTACACCTGTATTCTTGAAATCTCTGCCACCACTTTATTTTTGAGGAAATAAAGAACCTTTTGATGCGATTGTTCAACACTTTATTGAAAGATGCTACGTGATACACTTTGTTTAATAAAATGATACACCGTGCTAATGAGTGAGAGATGTTTCGCTCTCTGAATATATATTATGTGAATGTGTCTTAAACGACTGTTTCTAATGGAATGCCTTAAATATAAACCTTAAGGGCGCGCAGGGCTGTCTAATCTCAACGTACAGGGTTGCCACGACAATCATGAACTAATATTCTAACATAAAATAGACTGAATCCTAAACAATATATATATATTGATATTATTCTCAGAAAAATTTTTCAATAAAAAATTTGCATTTGAAGATTGTTATTGTATATATTAAGTTGAAAAATAGCACGGTGAAGTAAATATTTTTTTCTCACAGCTGCTTCTGACTGTTAAGAAGAATATAATTTGAATTGCCATAAAATAGGCTCATAGAATTTGGAATAAACCTTTGACTCAAATATCAACTCAACTTGATTTTACAACAAAATATGCAGTAAATACAGTAAATAATTTCAATGATTCGATCCATCAGCAATCCGAGTAATCACTGATTTTCGTAAGTAATATCACAAGGGTATCTAATTTTTCCGAAAAAAATCGTTGCTAAGTAATATTTTAACAAGAAGCATGAGTGCTGGTTTGCAACTGCACGAATACTTTTTGTTGAAAGATATTACTTTGCATTGTGTTTTTTCGATATTTTTCACAGGAAAAATTAGATGCCCGAATGGTATTTGGCAAGACTATTTCATTAATAACAAATTATTCTGCATGCTTTATGTATAGGTATTAATTTGAAAACTGAAAAACAGGTAATTCATTTAATCTCAAAATACTAGAAACTTAATTATTTATGGTACAGTTAAAATATAAATTGCAATTTTGGTACACAGTAGGACTATTGTTTGAAATCTTTGTTAAATCATTGATAACGTTGGTGTAGGTACATCATTAATGTTGTTGATGGGTCCATCTGTAGAGTGAGAAGCTCGAGGAGTGACTGCAGGATCTTCTGTTTTCTGTTTTTTAGCTGGAGGTTCTGAGGCGTCACTTCTAAGGGTGTTCATGATGTTGGAATAGTGCTCATTCATTTGCAGATAAGGCTTAATTGAGTTAGCTGAACTGTGGCCAAAAATTTTAATTATTTGTTGTTTACCTACCCCTGCTTTATCCAAGTTACTGACTGCTGTCGTCTGCATAAAGTGGTTCGTTATTTTTACTTCTTTTGTATTTAATCCTACCTTCTCTGCCGCTTCTTTAGTTCATTTCCAAAGTTCGTTCTTCCCACTGGAGTGTTTTTGTACCATCCACTTGATTGTTCTTTGTTCCATGATGGGCTAACCGTTAGGAATAATCTATCAGTTGTTATTTTAGATGAACGTTTAACCATGATAATTATAGAAAGGTGGATTGGACAAAATGTTGGGTTCTTTGTATTGGGGACCAGCCATTTACTATTGGCCATTTTTTTTTCTCCACCCAGGGCCGTTTTATTGAAGAAAGTATTATATTCTACTCTTTCTAAAAAGTAGGATTTTTGAAAATCAGTTTTTTCAAAAATTATGTATTCTACCTGTTTTTATCCCAGAATAAAATTATCCACTTCGATTTGACGAAATAAGGAACTTTGCTATTGACTGCTTCTCTACCTCTTCAGGCAAGTTCCTGAAGCGATATGGTAAAAATTTCGCTGGAGTCCTACTGGAGTGTCTTTGTCCCATAATAAAACCATTGCATGAAACTCATCCAATTTTAATGAAGCAGAGCTTGACGTCCATTTATTTGCGCACATCTGCAAATTTATTCGTTTTGCATTACGAGCTTGCCTACTAGACTCAAAAATAATATCTTTAAATGGGTCAAAAATTATTTCCCACTTCGCAAAATACATTTCTTGCATTTTTTTGCAACGGTGTTCCACATTGTCTTCACAACTAGTTCTTTGTAATTTTCACCATTTTCCTTCTTCATATTTTACGCCCAATCTTTCAGGATTAGGTTTAGTTGTTCTTAACTTGTAGTTTCTATAAGATCGTATTTCTTTGTCTTGCAGAATTCCGTAAACTACTACCATAGTGACGTATGGGTTTTAACGGTATTGTACGGTACGCTTTTCTCAATCGCCAGATCAATATTAGTCAAAGAATTACTTCCAAAGCGACTTTTTTTCGGTACATAAGCTGACTAGCACTGTTTCAAAACAATATCACAAAAATTGACAATAAAATACAAAAATTGTTTAGCGTCGTTTCCTGGTGTCCTAGGAGATCATAATTTCTTTAATTAATTACAACTGTCAAGTTTTCACGAAGGTAAACTCGAAAAAACTGCCAACAGCTGCTGTCATACTGTTTTTCCATCTACAAACCATTTGTAATTCATTTCATCATGTCAATCTATATATATGATATTTCATTCAAGATCGTTTGTGCATCAAAGCTTTATCACTAAGGCCGCATCTTTCCACATTTTTTTCTTCTTATCATACGAATTCTTAACCCAGTAAGTCAATTTGGAGGTGCTAAAGAGATAAGCACAGATTAAGTACCAGCATGAAATTTCGTAGATGGGAGAAAATATTTGCAACTCCCATCTTGACACAGAAAGAACTCATTAACAAATTTTGATACTTTTAACTGAAAATCAATATAATTGCGTGTATCGGAAATGGCTTCAACTTGTTCGATTCAATTTTGTACTGAAATAAGGTTTTGATTTCTGAGATTGTATTTTTTGTGAAAATGGCACCATCCCGTAAATTTCTATGGTACTTATCTTCTTGCCAACTGTTACTTCAAAATTTCGTCAGATGGCACTCTATGATATTATCCAAATTTCGGCTGTTTTTATTTTATTCAATCAAAATTATGAACAAAACTAAATTTAAATTTACTACGTTATTATCACAAAATATTTATTTAACACTGCGATTGCAATTTCGGTCACTAGACCATCATCGGGCAAATTGAGTTAAGAACTGAATACAGAATAATTACAGATTTGCGCTTACGGGTGGGAAGGGATTATTGCAGGTACCTAAATAGACAAGAGGAACATATTTCAAGAAGGGCTAATCGAGTGAATTTCCCTAATTGGTACAATACAATGTTCTTAGAAAAGTCGTTATTGTTTGAATACACTAAATATAGGAGAATATATCAAGTTAATCTGGTCGTTCAGCAAGATATCTTTTGCATTATTATTGAGTTTAAAAATTTCTAATGATTCTAAGTAAGTAAGTTTGGTTCCTTTCGGTAATTTGTGCATGATTTGAAAATTATCTATTTGTGGAAATGGGTGGTGGTTTTCACGGCAATGATTTGAAAACGTTGAATCCGTTTTATTTTTCAAAAAAGATTGTTGGTGTTCTTTAAATCTTGTCTTGAACGATCGACCAGTATGACCTATATATACTCCTTTACATACAGGACAAATCAACTTATAAACTCCTGAACTTTCAAAGTTTGAAGTGATATCTTTGGCATTGAATAAAAATCCTGAGAGTTTTGTCCTAGGTTTGAAAGCAATTTTAATATTACATTTAGGTATGACATTAGCAACTTTTTCTGTTAGAGGACCAAAATATGTTAAAGATATGAATTTTTCCGAATTTTCTACTTTTAATTGGGGATATATGCTGTTGTACGCTAGTTGACTACGTTTCTTGTTTATCATTTTATCTATCAAACTTGTATGAAAACCATTATTTGACGCAATTATTTTTATAGTCGAAATTTCCTTTGCTAAACTTGTTACGGATAATGGAATTGAAAACGCTCTGTGGATCATTGAATTAAAAGCTGAATGTTTATGTGAAAGAGGATGATTTGAATCCGACGGAATACATATATCCGTGAAAGTTGGTTTTCTATATATATCGAAACTCAAAGTATTATTATTATGACAGATAGTTAAATCCAAGAAGTTTATTTGTCGATCCAATTCTTTTTCAATTTTGAACTTTATATTTGGGTGAATGCTATTAATATAATTCAAAAATTGATCTAATTGTCTCGCGGTGCCCTTAAAACAAGCAATTACATCATCAACGTATCTATGCCAAAAACTTATATGCGATGCTTTTGTAGAATTGAATATTATGTTCTCTATATGTGACATGAAAATGTCTGCAATAAGCGGACTTAAGGGGGAACCCATAGCCAGCCCTCTAGATTGTTCAAAAATTTTGTTATCAAACTGGAAGTAATTTTGACTAAGACATATATCTAATAAGAAAATGATATCATTTATTTTAATAATATCCATAGTGGATTGTTGCAAAATATCTAAGACAAGTGGTAAACACTCATCTGCTGGTATATTCGAGAACATATTATCAACATCGAAGCTAACAAGAAAAGAGTTAGCAGGAGTTACAAAGTTTTTCAGTTTCTGTACTAAATCAACAGAGTTCTTTACTGTATATTTTGGAGTGAAATTAGTTAATTTTCTGAATGTGAAATTCAGATCTTTGGCTAATTTATACGTTGGGCTATTTATGTGAGAAACTACAGGTCGTATTGGGCTATTTTCTTTGTGGTTTTTTATTAATCCGTAAAGGTTAGGAGTTCCAGGGTTCATATGTATTATTGAAAAATTAGGTTTTGATAGTGTATTTGGGGAAATTTCCTGAAGGGCTTGTCTAACAGTTTTTTGAAATTTATTTGTTGGATCGACTGATATTTGTTTAATTTGTTCCGTTTGAAGAAAATTATTCATTTTGGAAACATAATCATTTCTTGAGAGAACTACTATCGCATCGGATTTATCTGCTTTAGTTATAGTTAAATTATTAATTTCAATTTTATGTTTCAAGGATTTTATGTCATCTAAATATTTATTTGGTTTTGGAACCTGATGGCTTCTAAGAATTTTTGAAATTTTGAATTCGGCTAACGCTGGTTCATCAGTATTTTTCAAAGCTAAAATAGATTCAACAGCTAATAATTCTTTCGCGTTTTTATCAATACTAATTGGAATGAATTTATGTCCTTTTTCTAACAGACTGAGTTCCGAATTAGAAAATTCAATATCACTGTAGTTTATGATTCTGTCACTGAATTCTCGGGATCTTTCTGATTGATGCATATTTGAATCTACGGTTACTTTTTGATTTTGTTTGAGAATGTTTAATTTTTTGGATTGATTTTTGAACTTTTCTAATATAAGTTTACTAATGTCACCTCTAACATGATCGTCATAGGTATCAAATTCTAAAGGATGAAGTTTATGAGTTAATTCAGCATGTATTACCTTAATAAAATTTTGTATAACATCTCTTTTCTTGAATAGATATCTACATTCTTCTTTCATCCAGGTCGTTTGGGCCACTAATGTAGCTTTTCTGGCGGCTGTGGTTGTAGACTTTGTTGTTATTCTGACATAGTTAGGAATGAGATTGTTCCTCAAGCACTTGGTTGAACCATATATTCTGACTACACAAACTGTATTTAGTTCTCAACTTTCTATAAAGGACGGCTTGAATGGCTTCACTTGCACTTTTTAAATAGTTGATGGAATCCGTCGTTACTACGTGATAATTTAACATGATGAACAAAACTAAATTTAAATTTACTACGTTATTATCACAAAATATTTATTTAACACTGCGATTGCAATTTCGGTCACTAGACCATCATCGGGCAGATTGAGTTAAGAACTGAATACAGAATAATTACAGATTTGCGCTTACGGGTGGGAAGGGATTATTGCAGGTACCTAAATAGACAAGAGGAACATATTTCAAGAAGGGCTAATCGAGTGAATTTCCCTAATTGGTACAATACAATGTTCTTAGAAGAGTCGTTATTGTTTGAATACACTAAATATAGGAGAGTATATCAAGTCAATCTGGTCGTTCAGCAAGATATCTTTTGCATTATTATTGAGTTTAAAAATTTCTAATGATTCTAAGTAAGTAAGTTTGGTTCCTTTCGGTAATTTGTGCATGATTTGAAAATTATCTATTTGTGGAAATGGGTGGTGGTTTTCACGGCAATGATATTTTAGCTTTGAAAAATACTGATGAACCAGCGTTAGCCGAATTCAAAATTTCAAAAATTCTTAGAAGCCATCAGGTTCCAAAACCAAATAAATATTTAGATGACATAAAATCCTTGAAACATAAAATTGAAATTAATAATTTAACTATAACTAAAGCAGATAAATCCGATGCGATAGTAGTTCTCTCAAGAAATGATTATGTTTCCAAAATGAATAATTTTCTTCAAACGGAACAAATTAAACAAATATCAGTCGATCCAACAAATAAATTTCAAAAAACTGTTAGACAAGCCCTTCAGGAAATTTCCCCAAATACACTATCAAAACCTAATTTTTCAATAATACATATGAACCCTGGAACTCCTAAACTTTAAGGATTAATAAAAAACCACAAAGAAAATAGCCCAATACGACCTGTAGTTTCTCACATAAATAGCCCAACGTATAAATTAGCCAAAGATCTGAATTTCACATTCAGAAAATTAACTAATTTCACTCCAAAATATACAGTAAAGAACTCTGTTGATTTAGTACAGAAACTGAAAAACTTTGTAACTCCTGCTAACTCTTTTCTTGTTAGCTTCGATGTTGATAATATGTTCTCGAATATACCAGCAGATGAGTGTTTACCACTTGTCTTAGATATTTTGCAACAATCCACTATGGATATTATTAAAATAAATGATATCATTTTCTTATTAGATATATGTCTTAGTCAAAATTACTTCCAGTTTGATAACAAAATTTTTGAACAATCTAGAGGGCTGGCTATGGGTTCCCCCTTAAGTCCGCTTATTGCAGACATTTTCATGTCACATATAGAGACCATAATATTCAATTCTACAAAAGCATCGCATACAAGTTTTTGGCATAGATACGTTGATGATGTAATTGCTTGTTTTAAGGGCACCGCGAGACAATTAGATCAATTTTTGAATTATATTAATAGCATTCACCCAAATATAAAGTTCAAAATTGAAAAAGAATTGGATCGAAAAATAAACTTCTTGGATTTAACTATCTGTCATAATAATAATACTTTGAGTTTCGATATATATAGAAAACCAACTTTCACGGATATATGTATTCCGTCGGATTCAAATCATCCTCTTTCACGTAAACATTCAGCTTTTAATTCAATGATCCACAGAGCGTTTTCAATTCCATTATCCGTAACAAGTTTAGCAAAGGAAATTTCGACTATAAAAATAATTGCGTCAAATAATGGTTTTCATACAAGTTTGATAGATAAAATGATAAACAAGAAACGTAGTCAACTAGCGTACAACAGCATATATCCCCAATTAAAAGTAGAAAATTCGGAAAAATTCACATCTTTAACGTATTTTAGTCCTCTAACAAAAAAAGTTGCTAATGTCATACCTAAATGTAATATTAAAATTGCTTTCAAACCTAGGACAAAACTCTCAGGATTTTTATTCAATGCCAAAGATATCACTTCAAAATTTGAAAGTTCAGGAGTTTATAAGTTGATTTGTCCTGTATGTAAAGGTGTATATATAGGTCGGACTGGTCGATCGTTCAAGACAAGATTTAAAGAACACCAACAATCTTTTTTGAAAAATAAAACGGTTTCAACGTTTTCAAATCATTGCCGTGAAAACCACCAACCATTTCTACAAATAGATAATTTTCAAATCATGCACACATTACCGAAAGGAACCAAACTTACTTACTTAGAATCATTAGAAATTTTTAAACTCAATAATAATGCAAAAGATATCTTGCTGAACGACCAGATTGACTTGATATATTCTCCTATATTTAGTGTATTCAAACAATAACGACTTTTCTAAGAACATTGTATTGTACCAATTAGGGAAATTCACTCGATTAGTTCTTCTTGAAATATGTTCCTCTTGTCTATTTAGGTACCTGGAATAATCCCTTCCCACCCGTAAGCGCAAATCTGTAATTATTCTGTATTCAGTTCTTAACTCAATCTGCCCGATGATGGTCTAGTGACCGAAATTGCAATCGCAGTGTTAAATAAATATTTTGTGATAATAACGTAGTAAATTTAAATTTAGTTTTGTTCATCATGTTAAATTATCACGTAGTAACGACGGATTCCATCAACTATTCAATCAAAATTACCTTTGAAAACGATTTTCAATCAAAAATAAAAGATTTATATCATTTGAGGATTCAAACTCGAAAAAAAAATTTAAAAAAAAAATTTTTTTTCATTGGAAATCAGTTTCAGAAAGCAATTTTGGTTGACTATTTTACTCATTTCATTTTTAGTGAGGAATTTTCCATAGCAACTCTCGTTTCACAGCGATAAAACATGCAAGCCAGCAAAACTTAGCAAGTTATTATTTCATCGATAATATTTTGACATTTCTCACATTCATAGATAGCTTGGGAAATGAATACCATAAAGAAAACAAACAATATTCAGTTAATTTATGATGAATATTTATTTCTTAAATAGCGGAATACGTGTCAAAAAGTAGATTGGCGAATATATTATTTTCTCGTGAAATAGTCATGTCGAATACTACTCGAGATTAAATTTAAGCAGGTAAAATTTCTCTCTTGTAACATGCAAGTTTTTTGCGTAAGCAATTTCGCTCATGACATTTTTTCCAAAATTTTGATACAAATGTCATTCGCGAAATTGTCTAAGCAACAAACTTTATATTACAATCGAGAAATTTTGACCGCAAAATTTCATCTCTAGTGGTATCATATATGGAAATAATGATGCTAACGATATTTTTCGCCTCGAATGTATATTTGACCATTTAAAGACGATTTCAGACAAGTAAACTGTGACATACTGAAATCTTTTCCTGGTGACTGATGAGAAACTCTCAATTTTTTTCGGAATGAATCAATCCTTTCTGCGAGGCCTCGGTAGACCAGCGGTAAGGTGAACCGCCTTATACCGTTTGTAAACCGAGGATTGTGGGTTCGAGTCGCACCTCGCTGTTGGGTGTTGTGTATGTCCGGAATTTAGTGGTTATAATGATTTCAAATTATTGGGTAATGTACATAGTTTACAAGCCCATTGGCCGTTCGGAACCGGCGTTAAACTGTAGGTCCCTCGAGTCAAAAAAAAAATACTCAAGTTTCAGACCGCCTAAGGTTTTCGTTTGAACATGAATAATTTTTCGGCTGAGCGAAATCTCGATATTTTGCACCACCCAACATGGTCAAATAAGCATGCTGGGAGAAATCTATTTTCGAAATCATTATTTTTCAACCAAAATTACCCTATGATACCTATTTTCAATTGAATACTAAAAAATAATGAGTTTATATTATTTGAGGTTTCAATCTGAAAGTGTGGGCAAAAAATTAAAAAAAAAATTATTTTTCCTCAGATTATTTTATTGAAATTCGGTATTGGCGTTGAAAATAACGATGCTGACGATAGTTTTCGTCTCAAATGCGTTGTTCGTTTGGACATAAATAATTTTTCGGCTGACCGAAATCTCGATATTTTGCACCACCCAACATGGTCAAATAAGCATGCTAGGTGAAAACTATTCTCGAAATCACGACAGAGCTGTTCAAAAAATAAACGTAATAGGTGCAAAATATCGGTAATCAATTCGATGGACGATGAATCAACTCTGTGGTAGTTCATATTTATATTAAAAAAATTAAATAATAAGAAAATAACTTGTCTAAAAACCACAAAATGAAAATAACTTTTTATTCGACTAGTTTCGCCTGTTACAGCATTATCAAGACTGAATACATAATTTCCAAATTATGTATTCAGTCTTGATAATGCTGTAACAGGCGAAACTAGTCGAATAAAAAGTTATTTTCATTTTGTGGTTTTTAGACAAGTTATTTTCTTATTATTTAATTTTTTTAATATCGGTAATCGTTTATCCTTTCTTGCAGGTAACGACGACAATAAATAATTCCTAACAACAAAACGTTCAAAATGTTTTGTGATATTGGAGTGATGTAGCTGAGTGAAGTGAAGGAATTCTATACTAATTTAGTTGAAATCAAACACCTCTGAAAATCTACGGATCATGGGCCGTATTTAAGAGTTAGTAATTTCGGTTGAGAAATTTGTGAGCGAATATTCCATTTGCTAAACGGTCAGCAGTCTAGAAAATTTTGAAAATTGGAATTCCCAAATAACCTTTCTATCAGTTCTATCAGTAGACTATTTGTGTGTACTCTTCTAATGTGAGATATCAAATTGCCCAGTAGTTCCGAGTATTTATCAAGCCTTAATTCTTGAAATTAAATTCTATGTTCAGTTTCTATTTCAAGTAGACAGTCATTTGAATCATGAGAGAAATGTTGATTATGCATTTAACGATTCTCAAAAATATACTGAATCGCGAATTATAGAATCCTTCAAAGAAATACACGGCGATTAACATTCGGTTTTCATGAACCAATTTCAAATATTTGGAATTATCAGTAAAAATTATTTCTGAGACTATTTTTTCTTTCAAAGTTACGATTTCTACATAAAGTTATTTATTCTTTTTCAATACCTACTTCCGTGAAGCGATCTATTTCTTCACATTCCGACTGCATAATTATGTAGGTTTCCATCAGATAGATGGATGCAAATTTCCTCGGAGTTTATGAAGTAGCCGCATTTTCTACATTGAAGATTTTCACTATTCCATGAAAGGAACCAGTACATAATTATCTCCTTCTAACGAACAGCTCCAGAACTTCATCGTCACTCAAGTTACTTATAAATGTAAATACAACTTTCGTTTCATTTTGCTCACAAGTGTAATTCCTTTGCTTTTAAAAAATTTTAGTTGCGGAATCAAATTATCACCTACGTCATTATTTCAAACTGTTGAAATACAAGGTGACATTCATACAAATTTCACTGTTTATTTTCTCGATATACTATAATTAATTCGTAATCTTTGAAGTGGCGATGTGAATAGTAGGAACTGACTGCGATATTATATATATATATATATATATATATATATATATATATATATATATATATATATATATATACATATATATATATATATAAGAATGGAAATCAATTCTTAATTCTCACTTCAAGAAATAGACGATTTGATGTCTTCAATCTGAAAGATTTATTTTCTTTAGTTGAAAATATAACAAACAAACTCTGATAACTAAAAAGAATAATATTACGAACCTGAAAGAAATCAAAAACAATGCTATTTCTTCGGGTTCTAAATTAACAATATTTGAAATATAAAATGACATTAATTAACAACTGACAAATCAAGGCGTTTTCTAAGCTGAAATCGAATAAAACATAGAAGATAAAATAGAAAGTAGTTTTTTAGAATAAATGACCGTGTTCATTTTTACATCCCCCCACACAAGGTATGCAACAACCACTATATGTTGGCATTGTCATATGGGAGCAACTTTGTTACATGAAAATAATTATTGTCCTTTTTTTTATTTCCAATTTCTATCTCATAGATGGTATCTGAAATTTTCTTCACTATTGGAAAAGGTCCTATTCTTATTTCCTCAAGTTTTTTCCTATTCAATTTAGATTTATTTTCAACATAAACATAATCTCCAATTTTAAAATTATAATGTTTCCTATGCTTGTCGACTTGTTTTTTATTATATTCATGATAACGTAAAGAATTTTTATATGCTATTTCCTTATCTCTTGGTAGATTACTCTCTTCAATAAGTTCTTCTGGAGCAATGGGATCAGTTTTTCCATAAAGTAAATATTCTGGGCTATATCCAGTTACAGAATGGTCTGTCCTATTGTATTCTTCAATACATTCATCTGCTATTTTCGTCCAAGGTCTAATTTTTTTCTCATTTTGTTTGCATCTTATTCTGTTCACTAGTGTTTGATTTAATCGTTCATTCAAACCATTTGAAAAAGAATCTACTGCTGTGAAAATCAATTGTATATTTAAATTTTTCATGTGCTGCCTGAATTTTTCCGAATTTATTCCCGGTTATTGATCTGTTAATACTGTTTTGATTGGTCGTTTATTTTGAATTTTATTAATTAATTTGATGAAGTCTTCAGTTGTTTGATGTTTTGAAGTACTCGCAAATGCATATCGAGTAAAATGGTCAACTAGGAGATGAAGGTATGTTTTTGAAGAACGATTTCCAGCAAAGCCTCCAATTGTGTCTAATGACATAATTTCAAATGGTTCTTTTGCTGGACCCAGTTGTGAAAGAAGGTCATACTTTTGACCTACTCTCGTTTTATTTTTACAACATATGTCACATGATCCACAAACTTCTCTCGCCAGCGAATCCATATTTTGAATGTAATAAAACTTTCTGATTTTTTTATTTATCTTACTAGCACAAATGTGGCCATAATGCTTGTGCAATTTTCTGATTAAATCTTTTCCGAAATCATTCGATAAAATTATTTTTTTGATATTTTTTTGCAATTTGTAAAATATATCTTTCTGTATAACAGTTCTTCTCATGTTATTTATCATTAATAGATTATTCTGTTGATCGTTTTTTATTTCATTTAATGCCACCAAATTAACTGTTCTTATACATTCGTCCATATTTTCCGTTTCTTCCAGAACTGGGTTTCTAGAAAGGCAATCTGCTTCTACATTTTCTTTTCCTGGTTCATATCTAATCTCAAAATTGAATTGTGATAAATAATTCATCATGTCACCCAGCTCTTCATCTGGTCTTGTGCGAAATTCTTTTCCTTCTAATGGCTTATGATCAGTAACAACAACGAATTATTTTCCCATTAGCCAATATTTCCAAAATTTTATTGCCTCCTTAATAGCCAGACATTCTAGGAATATTGCTTTCTTATTTTTCTGATATTTGTTAAGTTTTTTAGAAAAATATGCTACGGGTTTCATTTCACCATTTTTCTGTTTTTGTTTAAGAACAGCTCCTAATCCTTGAATACTAGCATCAGTATATATAGTAATATAGGCATTTGGGTCGAAAATTGCAAGAACTGGTTCAGAACAAAGGATGTCCTTAACCTTAATGAAAGCTTCCTGACAATCCAATGACCAGTTGAATTTTACATCTTTTCTCAGTAAATTATGCAACGGTTCTAATAATCTAGCTGAATCTTTTATATATTTGTGATAAAAATTAACCTTACCCAAGAATTGCCTTATCTTCTTCCGATTATCTGGTGGAGAAAAATTCCTTATGGAAATCAAATTGTCATTAATGGGTCGTACTGTATTATTTCCTACAATATGTCCTAAATATTTCACTTCTTCTTTGGCAAAATTACATTTGATAAATTTAAGTCTGAATCCTTCTTCACATATTGCTCTCAAGAGTTCCTCCAAATGTTTTATATGTTGTTCAAATGTTAAAGAAAATAACTGAGATTGAATTCTCGCACATCACTTGGTGAAACATCATAAAGAATAAAGTATAAACTTTAAAATAAAAACACTTGGCTTATGTTTCACAATATAAAAAATCTTTAGATACTGTACTTAGCAGTAATAAAAAGTCGACATGTTTCGAGCTATGAACTCATTATCAAGACTGATAATGAGTTCATAGCTCGAAACATGTCGACTTTTTATTACTGCTAAGTACAGTATCTAAAGATTTTTTATATTGTGAAACATAAGCCAAGTGTTTTTATTTTAAAGTTTATACTTTATTCGTTAAAGAAAATATTAGAATATCATCTATATAATTTAGGCAGAATGAATTCAAGTCATATTTTCTGATAATATTGTTCAAAATACGTTGAAATATGGCTGGGGATGTCTTGAGCCCAAAAGGTAGACATTTCCATTGCCATTGACCATTTTGTGTCACAAAAGCAGTCTTATATATATCTTTGATACGGACAGGAATCGACCAAAAGGCAGAATTTACATCTAATGAAGTAAAGAACTTTGCATTTCGGGTCTTGGCTATGATTTCATCGATCAACGGAAAAGGCTGTGGTTCGGGAATAATTAATTTATTGAGTTCACGGAAATCAATACACAATCTGGTCTTAGATCCCTCATCTCTTTTATATGCCAAAGTGACTGGTGCTGCAAAAGGTGAAGAAGATTCTTCAATCAGATTCGCTTTCAACAATTTTCCTATTTGGAATTCTATCTCTTTTTGATCCTCCATTGAACATCTGTATGGTTTTTTAGATACAAATTTATGTTCTAAAAGTTTTATATGTGCTTCATTATTCTGCACCTGACCAATATCAAATTTGTGTTTTGCAAAAATATTATCATATTTATTTATTAACATTTCAATTTTATTCCTCTGATTTGTTGTCAAATGTTCCAATTTTGCTTCAAAAAGTTCTGTTGGTATCCCTTCATTGAAATTAATGTTGTAATCATTGTTATCATTATTATTATAGAAAAAATCGATCTTTCTCTCTTCATTCATATCTAATCTTTGATAAATATTCAAATCAAAATCTTGTTTCAATTGAAAATTCAAAATAGAATCTAATCCGAGTAGAATATCATACTCGAAATTATTATCATTAATTACGAAAAACACAACTTCTTTTTCAATATCATTGATTCTCATTTTTGTAGTTATTTTTCCTGAAAAATTTGCCCTGCCATTGACTGTTTTGAATGTGTTCCTATCATCTTGAATATGTAGACATAACTCATCTGCCAGTTTCGAATTCAGAAGAGTGACATTTGAGCCGGAATCATAAATTCCACATAATTCTCATTTACGAACACTCTCGTAGTTTTCCTGATTGGAAATAGCCTCATTTAATTCATCCTGTACCCCAACATTGTTCACCGTTCTTATGTTACCGGATACGTTCTCTTGTTTGAAA
>JARQZK010001634.1:45000-77500 GCA_030704885.1 Cynegetis impunctata
ATCTCATACAGATATTACAATTCATAACACATCACTACACCCTTTTTCACATAAATTAGCGGCTTATCATAGTATGATTCATAGACTTTTCAAAATTCCGTTGTCCGAAGCTAATTTTCGGAAGGAATTGCATATAATTAAACAAATGGCAGTAAATAATGGTTATTCACCTAATATGATTGACAGCCTCATTCAGAGGAAAAAATACAAAATGGCAATTTCAGAAATTTACCCACTTATATCCGAAAAAAGTAGAGTATTTAGCAGTTTAACATACTTGGGCAAAACTTCCGAAAACCTGAAATTATTTTTTCAAAAACAAAATTTCAAAATTTCATATAAAACCAATAATAGCATTGGAAAATTGATTAAAAACAACAAATCAAAAATTCGTAGAGATGAACGTACTGGTGTTTATAAACTCGACTGTAACGATTGTGAAAAATTCTATATAGGACGTACAATTAGAAATTTCAAAACTCGAATACACGAACACCAACGTAGCTATATTAAGCAGAAAACTGATTCTAATTATGCGTGTCATCTTATTCAAGAAAACTATACCTTTAATCGCAATTATAATATATTACAATTTGAAAATAGTCTCCATAAAACCAACTGTTGGGAATCCCTATACATAAATAAATATAAAAATTCCGGAAATTTAGTTAACGACCAGATTGAAGTAAACCCTTCTCCTCTCCTCAATTTGTTCAATGTAGGTACCTACTAATAGCTCAGAATGAATTGCTTATTGTTATTTAGTTTCTCTAAGTACCCCTCTGTTATGTTCAATTTTCGTATAAATAGATTGTTTTGTAATATCATAGTTTAGTACGAGATGAAGTCAATGTTATGACGAAACGCGTTTACTCAATAGATTTTTATTTTAACCTGTGAAAAGTTAGTTTTTTATTTCTTTATAAATTTATTTCTATTCGTTTTGAAATTAATTTCACCTAATATTGAGTATCATTTTATTCAGTCTTCCCCCGTATATGCCTTCAAATTTCTCCTTCATCGCTGTTCGCGGAAGACATATGTTCTGAAGACACATGTGAAAACAAATATAATACAAATTTTCAATTGCGACTAACTTGTGCTCCAGTGCGTTTATATCTACTTTACATATTCTCCCCATTTTCAACATTTTCACCTTTCACCATTTCGAACTTGAAGATTTTCCGGAAAGAAGATTGGGGACAGTGGAACTCTGGCCAGAGTGTGAGTTGAACGAGTTTCACCGATTTAAGAACTTTTATCCAACACCCGGTATTTTTTAACAACTCTTTAAAATTTATACAGTCCACTGAAGTCTCAATCCTCCATTATTTGGTCCAATTCGGGCACGGATGCTTAATGTTGGGTGATTTCCACTTTTCAATAAATTTCTTATCTCATCAAGATAATTCATTCATAATTATAAATTCAAGTTACGACCGACGGCAACGTTGCAGCGTACATCCCATTTTACGCAGTGCGCACCGCTCTTCGGTGTTCATGAAAGTACGTAGCGCGATTTATTCACAATATTTACATATTTCTTCTAACCTCTCTCATTTTCATTTTCACAAAATGTTCAATTGTTCAAATTAATTATACTGTTTTCATTTTCATTATGGCAGACAAATTGAGGAAAATTATAAATTTACGACAAACTCTATTTAATTCATTGGATGGGGTTTTTGAAATAGCGGTTCGTGCTCAAACTGATCCAAATCTTGTTTCTTTGTTGGAAGTATCAGTGAGTGAAATTGATCAGATCAAACAAGATTTCAGTTCTTATCATAATTCCATCATAGGAGTTGCCGACGTTGTGGAGGGCATTAATTTCGAAGAACAGGATGCAATTAGAAAAAAGTTCAAAGATAAATTTTTGAGAATTAAACAAATCTTTCTTGATCTTAAATGTAAACAACAAAAGAGTCAAAGAAAAGACGATGAGGTTTGCAACCTTCAGTTTAAACAAATCGAACTTAAAGTTTTTTCAGGCGACATAACATAATTTCCAACTTGGATTGACATGGATAATGCTGTTATTCATAAAAATAAAAGATTGATTACAATCGAAAAATTCAATTATCTTTTTAATTCATTGAAAGGTCCTGCTTTTTCACTCATTCAAACATTGCCTATGACATAGCTTATGACACCTTAGTTGAGCGTTATCAAAATACGCGCCATTTAGCTGTTGCATATTGGTCAAAAATTGAAAATAGTCACAAAATGTCAACAGATGATCTTAGAGAATTAAGAGCTCTTTCAGATAAATTTGAAGAAAATAAAAGGGCACTGCTCAACTTAAACTTGAACGATTTATGGAACTTTGTCACAATGCAGATGTTGATGAATCGTATTTATTTTTCAATTGCTTCACGTTTGGAACTTTTTCATAATTCATCAAACATACCTACATATGAAGTACTTTATGATTTTCTTTAGAAGCAGTGTCATGCTTTGGATAATGTGAATTTAGGAAAACCGTCCAAACTCATACACAGAAATTTCAATGTCAATAACACTACCTCTGCTTCAGCATTCATTTCACAAGCCTCTAAGTCGTCAAGTCTTACATGTCATTTATGTCAATCTAATCATTTGGTGTACAAGTGTCCAAAATTGCTGAGTATAAATCCTCATCAACGAATGAAACTGATTCAGCGCGAAAGATTGTGTGTCAATTGCCTCAATAAACACGCGACAGCTAGCTGTCAGTCAAAGAATACCTGCTTTACATGTCATCAACCTCATCATACGCTGTTGCATGTAACTCACACAAATATTTCTGTTAATGCCAACGCTTCTACTTCGACACAAAATAGTAGAGTTCCTTCAATCAATGCAGGATTTTTGTCCTCGGCTTCTAGTGTTCTGCTAGGTATAGCGATAATTAACCTTTTAGACAGCTTTAATCGTTTTCAAAGATATCGGTGCATACTAGATTCTGGTAGTATGACGTCGTTCATATCCGAACGTTGTCTCCAAAAACTAGGTTTCCATAGTAAAGATTTATCTATCAATCTAAATGGATTAGAGTCAATGAGTACAGCTTCGAGACTTGGTTATATTTCAATCCTCATAACGTCTCATTTCAATACGAACATATCATTCGAGATTGAAGCCGTTGTCCTCAAAAGAATTTGTGATAATCTTCCTTCTTCACCCATTTCGTCTTCGTTTTTCTATACATCGAACTTAAATTTGGCTGATCCACAGTTTGCGCTACCTGCCCAAGTTGATTTACTTCTTGGGGCTGATGTTTTTTCGAAGATCATTTTAGATGGTCATATCACTGGAGCCTCTGGCGAACCTGATGCGATAAATACCAAAGTGGGTTATGTTTTCATGGGCAAGGTGAAATCTTCTTCTCATGATCAGTCGGTTTCTTCATTCTTGTGTCAATCTTCATCTGAAGATCTTCATTGTCAAATTAAGAGGTTTTGGGAGATCGAAGAAATTCCAAACCAATTTCCTGTTTCTCAGGAAAATGCCTTGTGTGAGCGAATATTTTCTGAAACTCACTCAAGAAATGCGGAAGGTAGATTTATGGTTATGCTGCCATTCAAAAATTTTCCAGCTCTTCCTGAATTTATTGGAATAAGAGACCTTGCTCTTCGGCAATTCAAATTTTTGGAAAAACGTCTAGTCAAAGATCCTTCTATCTATGCTGCTTATTGTTCCTTTATGAAAGAGTATCTTGAATTAGGTCACATGGAACCTTGTATATATTCTCACGATCCATTCAGTTATTATATTCCTCATCATCCGGTTTTGCGTCCAGATAGTTCAACCACAAAATTAAGGGTTGTCTTCAACGGTTCCGCTCATCCACCTCATCAACAATCCTTAAATGAAACCCTCTTAGTTGGCCCTAAATTACAACAAGATTTGATTTCTATTCTTTTATTATTTCGTCTTCATTTAGTAGTGTTCACAGCCGACATAAAAATGATGTATAGACAAATTTCAGTTCACCCAGACCATTGCAATTACCAAAAAATATTTTGGCGATTTTCTCCTGAAGACAGTATTCAAGAATATCGTCTTCTCACTGTCACAATATGGATTAGGCCCTTCGCCTTTCTTGCAATTTCGCACTTTGATTGAATTGGCCAGATCTGAAAGCAAAAACTATCCTTTAGCTGCAAAAGCTATTGAAAACTGCACTTATGTGGACGATGTTGTTCATAGCTCTTCTTCATTAGATGAAGCGTTATCTCTACAACAAGAACTGCAAAATCTTCTTGCTCTTGGTAGTTTTCACTTACGAAAATGGACCAGTAATTCTCCTGCCTTGCTATCTCATTTACCTCCTTCTGACTTGAACCATAATCCACTTCAGTTTGATGATCACACTCCTGTTAAGGCTCTTGGCTTACAATGGAATCCCAATTCAGACAGTTTCAAGTTTTCAGTAGATTCAAGTAAGAGCACTTGCACCAAAAGAAATATTCTCTCCCACGTAGCCCGTACATTTGATCCACTTGGTTTTTTATCTCCTCTAACATTTATTCTCAAATATTTGATTCAAAAAATTTGGCTTATGAAAATCGATTGGGATGATACCCCTTCTTCGGATATAGTCAAATTGTGGCAACTATATTTGAACGAAATTTCATATATTGAAGAATTCTATATTCCGCGGTTAATTTTGACTGACGAGTCTTCTTTCTACGAGGTGCATTGTTTTGGAGATGCTAGTGAAAGAGGTTATTGCTGCGTCATCTATCTTCGGAATTTCTTAACGGATCACGAGGTTTGTCATATTAAATTCGTTATTTCTAATGCTAAGGTTGCCCCTACAAAGATGTTGAGTTTACCAAGGTAGGAATTGTGTGCTTCTGTATTGGTAGCTAGGCTGGCAAGTCATGTCATTCAAAGTTTACAAGGTGAATTGAACATCAAGAAAGTGTTCTACTAGACAGATTCGACTATTGTCCTCAACTGGATCAAATCTTCTCCACTTAAGTGGAAAACTTTTGTTGGCAACAGAGTTGCACTCATTCATTCCAAATCATCTCCCGATTCCTGGTTTCATGTTTCATCCTCGGAGAATCCCGCTGATGTTGGCTCCCGTGGTTCCCTTCCCAAAGATTTACTTCAGTGTTCCCTATGGTGGGCGGGTCCCACATTTCTTCAAAACTGTCATTTTCAACCAGAAATTCAAGAATTCTCTGCTTCTTCTGGAGTAATTGCGGAAGAACGACAGATTTCACTCAATGTCATTCCCTCTCATCATTCAATCGATGCTTTGCTAGGGAAACATTCTTCGTTTTCAAGATTTTCCCGAGTTCTCGCTTACATTCTTCGGTTTTCCAATAATTCTCGAACTTCACATCAAAAAAGATTCGGTTACCTCTCCTCAGTCGAGTTGCATAACGCTTTTCTCCGTACTATCAAACATATTCAGTCATCATATTTCACAGATGAAATTTACAATATTCAAAATAACCGCAAACTTCCAAAGTCATTCCTCAAATTGTCCCCATTCATTGACAGTGAAGGTATTCTCAGAGTTGGTGGTGGACTTCGGCAAGCACCGCTCTGTTTTTCAAAAAAATTTCCCGCAATTTTGCCCAGTCGTAGCCTATTAACCGATTCAATAATTTCTTATTTTCATCAAACTTATTTTCACGCTGGTCTACAAACAGTCCAGTTTCTAATAGCCCAACGGTTTTGGATCCTTTCATTTCGTCGCTCCATCAAACGAGTACTCTCCAAATGCATGACATGTTTCAAACATAATCCGCAGTCCTTCGGTCCTGCTATAATGGGCGATCTCCCTCCTTCTCGTGTTTCTCGCCTCAAACCGTTTTCCCACGCGGGTGTTGATTTCGCAGGTCCCTTCAAAGTCACTATGAGTAAACATCGGGGAATTCGTGCTTCTAAAGCTTATCTTTGCGTGTTCGTTTGTTTCGCGACCAAAGCTGTACATTTGGAACTCGCTTCTGACCTGTCGATGAATGCCTTTCATGCTGCTTTAAAGAGGTTCATTGCTCGTCGTGGGCGCAGTTCCAACTTATATAGCGATTGTGGTACCAATTTTGTCGCCGCTCATAGGCATTTAAACGAACTGTTCGCCAAAGCTGCTTCATCAGAATCAATCACTTGGCATTTCAACCCTGCTTCTGCACCTCATTTCGGGGGTCTTTGGGAATCTGCAATCAAGTGTGCGAAATCACATCTTCTTAGAGTTATTGGAGAACAAATCCTCACGTACGAGGAGCTTAATACTGTCCTTACTCAGGTCGAAGCTATTTTGAATTCTCGTCCACTGACGCCCGTTAGTAATGATCCCCACGATTTTTCTGCTTTAACTCCTGGTCACTTCCTTACCTAAGAACCGCTCACTGCTCTACCACAGGAAGACAACACTGCCCTTCCCATCAATAGGCTTACACGTTGGCAACTTCTTGAACGTATGCATCGCGATTTTTAGAATCGTTGGTCAAAAGAATATTTGCACAACTTACATCTAAGAGGTAAATGGCATATATCTAGTACGCCTGTTAAAGACAATGTTTTAGTCCTTATAAAATCGGACAACCTTCCACCGTGTAAGTGGCAAATGGGACGTATAGTTGAGTTGCATCCTGGTGCAGACGGTTGTACTAGGGTTGCTTCAGTTAAAACTGCTGATAACAGTATACTTAAAAGGCCTGTGATTAAACTTTGTCCTCTTCCACTTCATGACAGTTAAACACTGCGTATTTAAGGTGGGCGGTATGTTGCGACCACGCAATATTATTTAATTATTTTCTCAATAATAATATTTTCTGAATTTCCATTTTCTTCTCAAACAATTCAAATTTCTCCTTCATCGCTGTGCGCGGAAGACATATGTTCTGAAGACACATGTGAAAACAAATATAATACAAATTTTCAATTGCGACTAAATTGTGCTCCAGTGCGTTTATATCTACTTTGCATATTCTCCTCTTTTTCAACATTTTCACATTTTCACCGTTTCGAACTTAAAGATTTTCCGGAAAGAAGATTGGGGACAGTGGAACTCTAGCCAGAGTGTGAGTGGAACGAGTTTCACCGATTAAAGAACTTTTATCTAACACCCAAGGTTGAGTCCGGCAATAAGGTAGGATTTGAAGGTATTTTTTAACAACTTTAAAAATTTATACAGTCCACTAAAGTCTCAATCCTCCAATATATATATATATATATATATATTTATATAAATTTCTCGAAAATCGTGGTCAAGGACCAGGGGCGTAGCTACCGCCGTATCAGCCGTATCAATGATACAGGGGCCCCTAACGTGCCTACAGAGTTTTCACTTCAGAAATGATAAAAGTCAAAAAAGCAATCTCTTTTTTTTCCCGATTTAAGCGTGCTACCAAAAGTTGGCAACATCGTACATCGGTTATTGCGGGATTTCCCCGTTTAAGTTATTCCCTCGCATTAACCGAGATGTACAATGACAAACCACGGAAAGCAATTATATTCTAGCGTTTTTTTCATCCCGGTAGAAACGTTATTATTATTACATTGTAATACAATACAGTCTTGTTCTTCTGATTATTTGTTGGTTACTTAGTTTGATTTGTGAAAATAATGAGATTATCCCAGTGGCGCTATGAAAAGAAAAAGGAGGAGGTTATGAAAAAAATGCCCAAAATGTCTTAATTTTTTCAGCAATCAGCTTCTGTAGGTAATATAGATTGCAATGGTAAGTACTACTTATTTATCTACCACTAGCGAAGGGTGAATTTGGTTTTTTGAAAGAACATTGATTATTACCTACTTTAAAAGTCATTTTTCTCATACAACTGGGAGAATAGATATTTTACTAATTTAGCACTTTATGATTTTTCGGTTATGCCGCCCGCACAAAAAATTTAAATTTCGAATATTTGACCAAATATTCGTAACCTTACGTATCGTACGTTATTCAACATATATTTTTCAATTTTATCTAAACATTAGTTTTAGTCCTCTAGTTTCGAATAATTTAAAAAAATGTTCACTGTTTTAAGTTTATTGAATTATATTTTTAGATTCTTCTGAGGCACATGTTCCATTAGATGTCCATCCAGAAATAGAACAAACCCAAATCGATGATTATAAGAAGTCTGTAGAATTTCATAATATAATTTCGTCAGATAGAGGAAATTTTGGTGATAGTACAAATGAATGCAAACGAAAAATAAATTTTAAAATGGGTCCATTTAAACCACGAGGACTGTTTCCAAATGATTCGGAAACAAAGCGATGTGTTTCGGCCTATCATTATTCATATTCGAATAAAGCTGGCATAAAAATTCCAAGACTATGGCTATGTTGTTCTAATATTAATAAACAAGCCGTATTGCCACTTTTGTTGGTTATCATAATAATAATAATAATAATAAAATAGCATTTATTTAGCTAACAGCTACAATATATAAAAAATAATAAATGTTCAATATAATTAATAAGATTTGTAAATATATAAATAAATAAATAAAAAAAAAACAATTAAAGCCAATGCAGTCTTTCTAAAAGGTGTTTTTTCAGTGACTTCTTGAAACAATGCAGCGATGATTATTGTTTTAAAGTTTTTGGGAGCTCATTATACTCAGACAAACCCTTGTGAAATATTGATGAATATGCTTTTTGACCTGCCCTTCCAAGATGAAAATCATTTTTGTGTCTAGTGTCATAATAATGTATGTCTTTTTTAAACGAAACAAGCTGTTGAATTATTCTTGGATGTACACCATTTTTCAATTTATAGATATAAACCATGACATTAAATTCCAGTAACTGCCGAACACTTAGCCACTTGAGAATAGTCAGCATATGCTTAAGAGGTGTATATCTGTTTGCTGTTAAGATAGTACGCATTCCTCTATTTTGCAGACGTTGAAGTTTATCGAGATTTTCTGTGGTGGTAAAGTACAAAAAACTGGAACAGTACTGATAATGTGGAAGTATGAGGGAATTATATAGAAGTATTTTTGTCTTCACTTCCAAATGTTTGGATACTCTACTGAAATACGCAGTTTGGAAAGCTACTTTTTTAATTACTTCACTGACATGCATATTTAAAGTTAATTTATTATCAATAATAACCCCCAAGTACTTAAATTTCTCAACTACTTCAATGACGCCGTCTTCAATTTTTATTTTAAGTTTTTCATCAGTAAATGTTTTATGGAAAGAATTTTTCCCAATTATCATTGCCTTTGTTTTACTAGAATTTAACTTTAAAACATTTCTAATTAACCAAGACTTCAATGTTACGAGATCAGTGTTCATAAGTGTAACTGCTTCATTAATCGAGTTACAAGTCATATAGAGAAGAGCATCGTCTGCAAAGAGTTGTATTTTACAATGTTTGAGACTGGATACAATGTCATTAATATACAATATAAATAAGAGAGGCCCCAAGATGCAACCTTGAGGTACCCCTATATTATTTGCTATTGGTGGAGACGTAAAACCGTGGTAACATGTCTTCTGTGTTCTATTTCTCAAATAATCTTCTAACCAATTAATAACATCACCTCGAACTCCATACTCTTTCAGTTTTTTTATTAGTATTTCACGATCAATAGTTTCAAAAGCACGTTTGAGATCAAGAAACACGACTACTATGACTTTTCCACTGTCTAATGCATTTTTCCAAATTTCTAGTAATAACTGCAACGCCCTTTCTGTCGAAAATGCTTCTCGAAACCCAGCCTGTTCATCCACAAGAATCTCATTTTTATTAACAAATGTTTTTAGTTGCTCATACGCTGCCTTTTCTAAAATTTTTTCAATTGTTGGTAATGTGTTAATAGGTCTCATATCTTCAGCTTTAATGGAATTATTTACTTTTTGTATGGGAAGGAGCCTTTAATTTCTTCAGGAACGTATGATTTTTGAAGGGAAGCATTTACAAAATCTGTTATTGGTTTTATCAAAATGCCGTTTGTCTTTTTAATAAGTTCCAAGTTTAATATATCAGAGTTACTCATCTGTGATAAGCTGTAAATGATCTTATTCCTTTGTGTGGGTGTAATGAGGTCAAATTTATTTAAGCAATTTTTCACTTCAAAATTTATTAATTTACTATTAGGGTCATTATTTCTTGGTATTGTCTGAACTATTTCCTTAACACTATCAACAAAGAAGTTATTTAGTTTTTCTGCTATTTTGCTTGGACTTCTTTCATTTTCTCCATTGAAATCAATTTTTTCAGTGAAATTAAGTTTTATTTTGCCAATAGATTCATTAAGTATGCGGTACATTTTCTTAGGATCAGATTTTAATTTCGACAGCTTTTCCTGGTAATAATTTCTTTTTGTTTTTCTAACTAATTCTGTACAATCATTTCTATTTTTTTTTGTAATTATTCCATTTTCTGTCCCGATCTACTTTATTCGTCTGCTGTTTAAATTCAATATAACTTTCATCTCTTTTTTTTATAGATTTTTTCACTTCATTATTGAACCATGGAGTTCTTCGATTTACAAAGATAGTTCTTTCGGTGGAAATATTTTTTATAACATCTGAAATATTCTTTTCAATTTCATTGTATATTTGAAGAGTATTTAATGAGGTAAAATCCCAAGATTTTTTTGATAATTCAAATAAAACAGTATCATAATCAATACTACTACATTTAATTTTCTTTTTCTCTGTTACCACATCATTCTCAATACCAATTTTTTGCCAACTGTGGTCGCTTACTTTCGGTTTATCAGACACTTCACAGGAAATAAATTCAATATTTGTAAATACTAGGTCCACCATAGAAGCTGACGTATCTGTAACTCTCGTATATTCAGTTACTAATTGCCTAAATCCACAAATGCTTGTAATATTATTTAATTTTTTAGTTTCACTGCATTCTATCTTGTCCCAATGAACATTAAAATCACCTACAATTAGAATATTACCATTATCCAACAATGTCTCACTAATATCTTGAAAGAAGTCTATAAAATTATTAATTTTACTACTGGGCGATCGATAGAAGACTAATATATTGAAAGTGTGGTTTCTATTGCTTAATTTTGAATATATACACCAATAATTTTTTTGATCGCTATATGCCTTCCAATTTTCAATTCGTAATCCATCTTTAATATACATTAGAGTTCCTCCTGTGTGACGCGAAAAACTATCACACCTCAAACAACGATATCCATCTAAAAACAGCTCTTCGTCTTTTATTGTTTTGGTAACTCTTGTTTCACTAAAGATAAAACTGCCGGTTTAGTTTCATGTAGCATGATAGTTATAACGTCTTTATGAGGAAGAAAACTTTGTATATTTACATGGTAGTTAAATTTTTTCTATTTGCTATATTTCTTTTTATTAGTTTTTTGACTTTTTTAAGGGATCCAAATCTTTGAAAGTAACAATTTTTATAGCTTTGGCATCTTCAGTTTTTTTTGCAAAAAAACACTCTCCACCAAACCATACATAAGCAAAACCTTCGCTCTTCTTTATCTGCCTTAATTCTTTAAATAATTTTTGGTTGGATTTACTTAAATCATGATTCATATAAATAATATCATGTTTGTTTCCACCAAAGTCTCCCATATTAATTTTTACGTTCTTCTTTTTATTCATAATATCATTTTTTATTCCTTTATTTGTGAATTTCACTCGCAATAAAGACATTTCCTTTTCAGATTTATTTATTTTAATAACAGATAAATTTGCAATGTCATTGTCTTCTACAAGTACATTGAGTTTCATCTTTTACGACCTTCTTACCCTCATCCACATTCAGTTTTTTGTTACAGTTTATACTAATATTATTTGCTAAAGTCTCTTGTTCTTGAGATAAACTATTACATTCTACAACAGCCTTTAAATGTTTCACCTCTTTCGAAAGACTATCAACTTGCTTATTTAGTTTTTCATTACTTTTCAATTGTTCTTCGTATTTCCTAATTATTAAATCATACTTTTTCTCCATAATGTTCAATTTGTTAAAAACATCTTGAATTGTTATTGTTTTCTTGTTTTTGACGTTGGAGTTTGACTTTCGTTTGTCAGAAACGTTTGAACTACTACGACGGCTAGTTGAAGCTGGTAGTTCATTTGCACTGGTTTCTATTTCTTGATCGGAATCTTCATTTTCCGTTTCAGAAGATGAACTAACCTCACAATTATTACAAAACCATTTATCTTTATTTCTCACAATATTTTCATATTCATTTGCGGTAATTTTAGAACAAGTGAAGTGTACCCACTTATTGCAATTACAGCATTTCATTGATTTTACACTTTTTGATATATTTTTTTCACAAATTGCACAGGGATAAATACGCTTGCTTTTACTCGCCGCCATCTTCGACAGTACTGTGTGATGTATTACTGTTTTTTTTATGGTTTCAATCAAATAGAGTTGCCTACTTCAGGGATGTATCAGATAAGTTCAACATAATTAAAAGAACCTTTTACAAGATTATCAGAAGAATAACTTAGTTTTTGAGTAATTTATCACCGGAAGTTATTACATGGCCAACTGATGTTGAAAAGAAAAGAAATTCAAGCTCACTTCAGAGCACATAACTTCCCAGGAGTAATATGAGTGATCGATGGTACCCATATCAGAATTTAAAAGCTAGGAGATGATCCAGATTCTCATTGAAATAGAACTTCTATTCAATCCAGGTAATGTTAAATGACTCTTATAGGTTCATTTGTATCACTTCATAAATTTGTAAATACATAAGTAAATGTGAAAAAGATTATTCTAATATTAGAACAATATTTATATATACAATGATAACATTGCCGTACTTTTTTAATGAAATTTAAAGTATTAACACGAACATTATTCTAGGATCAAATGGCATGTGACCATAGGCGGCGAATTTGTGACATATGTGTGTTTTTTCTTGGTTCAGTACATGATGGCAGAGAACTAAGAAGTATATGAAAACTTCACCTGATAAATCCAATGATATAAATTATATCCTTGGTGATAGTGGGTATCCTTACTAGAGGCATTTGTTAACACGTTTTAGGGATAATGGACATCTAACTACCCACCAAAATAACTTCAATTTATTACTGTCTACAAACAGGTTCATTTTAGATTCAAAAATAAAATACACTTTGTATATGCCATTCTCTGTCATCAAGGCTGATTTATCCAAACATAAATTAATATACTGGTATATATCAAATTTCAAGAAGTGATATTTTACATTTCATTTCCTTTTTTATATAAAGGTAATTATTGTTACAATTTTGATATGTGGCGATTGTTATATTTAGGTATTTATGAAGTGTTTAAAGGTTTATATATGATATAATTGTTACTACATTATTATGGAAATAAATGGTATTCTTATTACTGTCGAGCATATTTATACTTTCTGTTCATACTTATTGGAATTAAAGCTCTATAGAATGATTGTATTAACTTTTTACAAAAACTAGTCTTATCACAAAGTCCAGACTATCAATTAAGAGATCAAATATTCATGATAAAAATATAATTGATTCATTCATATTGTCAATGCACCAAACTAACGAGTTTGAAGGAAGCTAGGCATATGTATCGAACGAAACATTGAATGATTATCCAAGTGTTTTGCATATGATTCTTACGAAATTCCAACATAATGTTAGTAATCAATGACTTAATGGTAAGATCTCCTTGCAAACCTTCTTTCTTTTTTATAGATAAGTACATAAGAATTGCTGATATAAATCTTGTTTATTATTTTTGTTAATTTTCTTCATAATGTACATGTATATGCAATAAATATATGTTCCATTGTATTGAAAGTATTCTCTGAAGCAAGTTTCTTGTATTATGAGCAGATTTGAATTTTGCTAGCAACATAGACGACATAGAGTAATCGTGAAAACTTCTGTGACTCGATATTTCTCTAAAACAGTTCTCAAATCGTTCTCGGATCAAAATAATTCGGAACCGGTTCCGAACCGGACATGCGTACTATGACAATCCCGAATTAGTTCTGAACCAGTTCGGAATCGGTTCAGGATCCTTACCGCGAACAAAGCTATAAAAAACTTGCCCCTGAAATCAATTCGAGAACGGAATCTCTCACATTACCAGCAAAATCATTCATCGAAAAAGAATTCCCGCCATTCGTATTGAATTTCGACCAACTGAACGACTTTCTAGAAAATTCACTTGGATCCTCAGATAATCTGAAAATAGCTCGAAATTATACTGAAGACATTCACGCTCTTCTCGGTATGCTCACTAAGATATATCCCATACTAACTGAAAGGAGTATTAAAACTAGTATCACAAAAATTAAAAAGAAAATTTTGAAACAACTCAACACAGAATTAGAAAATACCTCTAACAATTCGACATCAGATACTAAGAGTGAATGCTCTCAAGAAACCGTTTTCCCCTTATCATCATCTTTATATTACAATGGAATATAAACGGGGTATTTACCCATTCAGAAATATTGAAACTGCTAATCAGCGAACAACACCCTTCCATCATATGCTTGCAAGAAACCAATTTCCATGACGATCGTTCGTACACACTGAAAAACTACAATGCCATTCACAAAAATAGAACAGCAACCGTTAGAGCAAGTGGGGGGTTACAATTTACTATAAACAAAATATTGAAGTAACAGAAATTCCTCTGAGGACAGAAATTGAAGCAGAAGCTATATTGATTGAGGGTCAGCAAGAAATAAATATTTGCAACATTTATATACCACCTAACAAAGAAATCTCATTAGAGGAATTAGAAAATCTACTTCTAAAAATCCCTAAGCCCCGCATAGTTTTGGGTGACTTTAACTGCCACAGCACTGTCTGGGGAAGCACAAATACTAATAATAGGGGGATAACACTCGAGCAATTCATTACTTTCTCTAATCTTCTGCTACTCAACACAGGTGAAATCACCAGAATGAACCCATCGCGTCAGAATCACTCTGCTCTCGATCTAACTCTATGCGATGCGTCCCTATATACAGCACTCACTTGGGAGATCTCATCATTTTCCCATGATAGTGACCATTTCCCGATATCGATTAGATCTGATCGTTGTCACGAAGTGTCGGGGAAAGTTTTCCAAAAATTGAAAACGAACGACACTGACATTGGGAAATAGAACCATTACGGCGAAATCATCGACTCCAACCTAAAATCCCCACTATCTCTCGATAGGGACATCAACATAATCGTTGAAGAATTCACCAACATTATCACAAGAGCAGCAGATGAGGCAATAGGAAAAACCTCCAAGGTGAAGGGACATACTCCCGTTCCATGGTGGAATAAAGAATGTGGTAAAATTATCAAATTAACCAAAACTGCTCTTAACAAGCTTAAAAAGACCATACAATTGACAACCTTGTAAACTTCAAGAGACTGAGAGCTCAAATGAGATTAACCCTTAAACAAAGTAAAAGAAAATCATGGGAAAACTATGTCTCAACTATGAGTGCCACCACTCCGATGTCGGAAATTTGGAGTAAAGTCAAGAAAATAAAAGGATATAACTCAAATTTTGGAATAAACGGTTTGACATCCCAAAATTCTATGATCTCGGACAAGGAGAGTATTTGTGAAATCCTTAGCGCGACTTTTCAGGAACACTCAAATAATGAAAGATACGGTCCAGAATTCCTACAACACAAGGAAGCTGAAGAGAATGAGCCGATCCATATAGAAGAGGATAATACTAACCCCATGAACCTCCCTTTTACCAAGACAGAATTGGAAGATGCGTTATCAAAAACGAATCACTCCAGTCCCGGATCCGACACTATACCTTATATATTCTTAGAAAAATTGACAAAAACGGGAAAACAACATCTACTCGCGAAATTAAATAAAATATACCTAACTCAGCTATTCCCTAACAGTTGGTCAGAGGCGATAGTAGTACCGATATTGGAATCGAATAGAAAAAAATCCGACCCACACTCGTATAGACCAATATCCCTCACGTGTACAATGTGCAAAATACTAGAGAAAATAATCAATGCTAGTATTTCTCTTAGAACAAAAGGGTCGGTTAATATGTGAACAAAGTGGATTTCATAAAAACAGATCTACCCTAGATAACCTAGTAAACCTAGAATCAGACATTCTAGAAGTATCTGCAAACAAACAAATACTCATGGCAGTATTCTTCGATATTGACCTAGTATATGACAAAGTCTGGAGGCACAAAGTACTGAAACAATTAGTTATCTGGGGAATCAATGGCAACCTTCTGGCGTTCATACAAAACTTCCTGTCGAACAGCTCATTCAGAGTCAAAGCAAATGGGATACTATCCAAATCCAAAGTACAACAAAATGGCACTACACAGGGATCCTTCCTTAGCGTTACATTGTTTCTAGTTGCCATCAATGATAGGTATATTGAATAACGTTAAGGCACCAATCAAAGCCAATCTATTCGCAGTTCTTTATACAAGCGGCAAAAATATATATATTCGTCTGGAAAGCTTCTCCAAGCTGCCATAAAAGAACTTGAGGAACGGTCCAAACACACAGGATTTGAATTTTCGACCACAAAAACAAAATGTATGCTCTTATCCAGAAAATCCACCACCCAACCTCCATCTATAACTCTCAACAACCATCAGCTAGAATTTGTTAACGATATCAAATTCCTTGGACTCACATTCGATACGAGACTCCAACGGAGAAAACATATCAAGAACCTGAAACAATCATGTCAGAATGGGCTGAACTCCTAGCTAACAACTCTTGGGGTGCAGATTTCGTAACACTCATGCGTATTTATCGGACAATTAGATCAAAAATTGACTACAGATCTATGGTTTACTCCAGCGCTCGAAAGTCCATACTAGAAGAGTTAGATAGCGTCCATCATACGGGTATAAGAATTGCTCTCGGAGCATACCGGGCAAGCGCTGTGGAAAGTTTGTATGTAGAGGCAGGAGAAACACCCCTAGAACTCAGAAGAAAATATCTCAGTCTTACATATGGTGCAAGAATCTCATCCATTCACAAAAAGCCAACTCACAAAAGGATCTTCCCTAACCTAATCCACCAAAACCCTAAACAACCAAATTCCCTACATACACGGATCCAAAGAATAAAAACCACTATCGACTTGAACTCTATATATCCAATCGCCTTGGATACTCCACCTCCCTGGACAATAGCTATCCCCCCGTGCAACACTGAACTTCTAAAACTACCTAAAAACGAATCCCCTACTACCCTCATTCGAAACTCATTTAAAGCAATCTCCGCTAAGGATCGTAACTACAACCATATACACACAGATGCTTCTAAAACCAAGGCAGGCTTGAGTGCAGCTGTGATTACGGACGATAGTAAGGAATGATATAAATTACCGCAAACCAGTAACGTCTACACTGTGCTATTCACAGACTCTCTGAGTGCTATAGAAGGAATCCGACAACTATCCCAAGCATCTTCTCTTGCAAAAAATCAAAGTCGACCTGAACACACTGTACCGAAAAGGGAAATTAATTGAGGAAGTCTGGGTACCATCACACGTGGGCATCCCTGGAAATGAAGAGGCGGATGTTATGGCTCGCAACGCCTTCTCGAACCTGGCAGTAAAAATCGTCAAGCAAGACATATACAGCCAAATAAAAATCAACATTGGCAACCTATGGAAAGAGCGATGGGAGAATATGACCTCAAATAAGCTCTTCAGAATCAACCCTCACATGAAGAATCCAAACTACTCAGGACTCAGTAGAAAAAACCAGACGACAGCAAGCCGCATAAGAATTGGACACACCAAACTTACACACGAGCATATTCTGAAGAAAGTGACACCAAGATGTTGTGAACAATGCAATATACCCCTCACTATTGAACATTCATTTGTCTGCCCACAATATCTCCAGGAAAGAACCAACTTGAGGTTGCTTACCGGTGACTTATCTGTGATTTTGAACAGTGACTTGAAAAGTGTCGTTCAGTATCTCAAGAATATCAATATGTTAAATCAGATATAGTAATGATTGTAGTACTACCGCTCATGACCCAATGAGGTCAGTGCGGGTTGAATAAACAAAAAAATATATCATGAAGCGTTCTTGCGTAAAAAAAAACTGGCACTATATGTGGATACATGAAGTTACATATGCAACAATAAATGTATGGGGTATCTCAATTTAAAAGTGATAACTTTTTTATTAATAACCTCATAAATGTGTAACAAAGCGGATAACACTAATTCACTTTTGTAGTCAAAGGTCAATTATATAACATCTGACAAAGATATTTTCAAATGAAACTTGATCTTAAACGTAACGGACCTTCCACGAACTAATAGCCCTCCCGATATAATGCCACATTCTAATATATATTCTTGGCAACACAAGTTAGAATATACTTAGCAAGTGTCTATGTAAGCTAATAAGAATAACGTTGAAATCACGTAATTATAATAACTTACTTCTTCAGGTAATCAGTTGTCATCTAGACAAGGCTGAAAATGCCAGAATATCTCAGCTTCCGGATTTGACTTCACAGTGCATTCTAGAATACTCACTTCGTTAGGCATCTTGTAATTTTCAAGAATTTTTATCTGAACATATGGCCTATCTGAAAGGGAATATGAGTGTAAACACATAATCATACCAAATTGATAACTCTCATATTCTATTGATGAGTGTTTTTCTTTTTACCAAGGAATGTACTCAATTCTATAATGTCTCAATCGCTAACACAAATGCCTGCTTCAAGTCTTGGACAGCCTATATAAATTAATGAATTTACTGATATCGAATCGGAAGCAATGTTTCAAATCGAATGAAATGTTTCAAGAGATGAACCATTTTTCATATCACAATATTCTTGTATTCGCTGATTTTGGAGGAATATGAAAGTAAAATAATTTATACTATGCATAATTA
Organism: Cynegetis impunctata; assembly: GCA_030704885.1. Lineage (NCBI taxonomy): Eukaryota > Metazoa > Arthropoda > Insecta > Coleoptera > Coccinellidae > Cynegetis > Cynegetis impunctata. Next base: position 63,833 of record JARQZK010001634.1, read on the forward strand.
CCTGTGACATTCAGAAAAAACTCTAATATTTTTCTATCATTTCTATTATTTTCAGCAATCAACGTATATTTTCCATAATCATCCAAGACAGCATTGAAGATATTTAAAACTGTTTGAGTGTTATATGTGTCTACACGAATATTCGACACATCTGAATCAGAAATGTTTTGATTTTTGTTATTCACCCTGAAAATTAATAGAGAAAATTTCATGAATTCATTTCAAAAGAAAGGTACATAAACTGTTTGACGAATGAAAAGTGCATTTCTATTTATAAGTATTTCATATAAATTTTTCTCACAGTTGATTGGCCCCCTGTTAAAAATTTTATAATATAGAGATATAATACACAATTAAAAGAATTTTTTGACTGTGGTTAATTATTTCTTCAGAAATATATATAATGTCGAGAACAAAGTAAATTTCAGTAAAAACATTGTACTTCATTTCTCTACATGAAGATTCACATATAGATCAGGTTTTTTGGGTGAGGCATTAATACGGATGAAAGCATCTGAATTCAGCTGAAAATGCTTTTGAAGATTTCACCTGATTAATCGTTTATTGCGCAATAGTTGAACGTAGCACTTAGTAGAAGATCCGAATCTAAATCGACATTCATCGGGTTGACAAGAGAATCAAACTTATTTTATAATAAATTTCGTATATAAGAGAATATATTAAGAATAGGTAGACAACAAAAATCCTCGACAGAATAATTTAAATTATTTTTAAAAAAATGATTATTCATAAAATTTTGCGAAATAAAGATAATAATAAAATTTTATACTGGGCTTAAAGTATAAAACATATAGAATATGCAGACGTAGGGTTGACTATTATTTACCTGGACGAACTACTCGGTTGACAGGTATAAACAGGTATGTCAATAATAGTTACTTTCACTAGTAGGATAATAGAAAAAAATTTATATCAGCATAAGCGCTGTTTTATTCTGAACACGATGATATAGGGTTGACTGCAAAAATCCCGGTCCTAATAGAGGTATACAAATTTCAAAGATTTAAATTTCAACGCGTGGGGAAACGAGTGACAGAGAGATCCGAGGTAGGTATACCGTGTGATAATAAAGGACCGAACATTGCAGTTGTGTCTGATGGGATCGTGAATATAAGAAATTGCACATTCTATATGTTTTATACTTTAAGTCCAGTATAAAATTTTATTATTATCTTCATTTTGCAAAATTTCATGAAAAATCATTTTTTAAAATATAATTAAAATTATTCCGTCGAGAATTTTTTTTGTCTACCTTTTCTTAATATATTTTCTTATATACGAAATTTATTATAAAATAAGTTTGATTCTCTTGTCAACCCGATGAATGTCGATTTAGATTCGGATCTTAGACTAACTGTACTTCTGAACTAGTAACGGGCATCCAAAATATAGGATAATAGGGAATTATTGGAAACGCTATAAGGTAATAAGTATAAGGCCTTATCATGGTCGTTCAGAAAATAAGAGGTACGCATGCGCACTAGAAGAAATTTAATAAGGGAACCATAATAAAATACTGCTTTCCCCTATTTACGACTAGATACCGTAGGTATTTAAGGTTTCCTTATTTCCCTAATTCACCAAACCTAACCTCCCTAAAAAGGTTTCTCAACTCAAGTAATCCGTCTGTATTTTCGGTTTGAATTTTGTTTTGGGGCGGTTTAGTGCTACAATTGTCTGTTTTTTTTAAATAAATGTTCAAGTTTGAATTATGAAATATGAGTGGGCCAATATTATATTATAATATAATATAAAATATATTTGGTCAAGAATGCAGTACAAAAAAAAACAGAAGGTTTACTTATAATGATGATTTGGCCCTATTAAGAGGGTTTGTAGAACAAAATCCCCTATCAAATCCCGAAGGATGGGAGGTGATAAGGCAAAACATTCAAATTTCGACTGGCAAGGCCTTCTCAAGCAACACCGGCCCCCCCTCCTAAAATTACGGCTGCCAAAATATTTTCCATACTGTTTTAAACCGCTATCAAAATTACAATTAAATATCACTGAAATTTGAACTTTTTTTTTTAACAACAAAAGACAAGAAACAAGTAAAAGTAGAATTTATATATATATATATATATATATATATATATATATATATATATATATATATATATATATATTATATATATTTATATATATATATATATATATATTTATATATATATATATATATATATATATATATATATATATAATTATATATATATATATATATATATATATATATATATATATATATATATATAGGGGAAAACTATTTGTAGGGACTGCAGCAATGTAAAAGGAAACTCTTTGAAGTTTTTCCAAGCTTTTGGAATAGTTTTTTCCATCATCAGGGAAAATCTATCGTGAGGATATTTACATATATGTTGATAATAGGATATAAGAAACCTTGAAAATGATGCTATTTGTTAAATAACTAGAAAAGTTGATACATTTTTGAAGTTATAATTAAATATCTGAACGAAATGACAAATCAGTGTCACTCATTTTTTTAATTTTTTAATTTTCATACTGAATTAGACATTATTTCGTTACGTTAAATTAATTTGATTTAGTGTTATTTTATATCAAGTGAAACTGAATAAGAATAAATTTCACTCAAGTGGCTTATATCTGTTTTTTATTGATGGAGTTATTGTCTTGAAAAATGAAGGCCATTTCTTAGAAAGATCTTTTTGAAAGATGTGATTCTCTAGCAAGAACATTTGTTGAAAGGTAGTTCATCTGGTGGTCACAATCATTGACATGTTTAGCTAAAGCACATCTCTCAGGGTGTAATCTACTATCACTCCTATGAGAAGTGATTCTGTCTTTTAATAGTCATTTTGTTTGGCCAATATAATTATTATCGCAATCATGACAAGGGATATTATAAACAACATTTGTGAGTTATAAAATAGGAATTTTGTTTTTTACTTTCGAATATATTTGTCTCATTGAAATAACTGTTCTATTTGCAATTTTGATGTTTTCAAAAGATTGAAAAATTCTGTTCAGTTTAGGTGTTATTTCTTTTATATAAGGTAATGAGGCATAACAAATTGAAACATGATTCCTATCTGTAACAAGTTCATTATGAGAATTGTTTTTTTGTCTTATAATGTTATTTTTTGTTAAGGATGTGCTAAATAAAATTTTCTTGACTAAAGATGGTGGGTAGGAATTTTGTATGAAAAGTTTTTGAAGTTTATTCAAATTTTTGTTATGAAAAGATATATCAGAAATTTTGAGTACCTACTCTGTTTTTCATTTGTTTTAACAAATTTTTCAATCTTTTGAAAACATCAAAATTAGAAACTTACGGTCGTCCTTCCGCAAGATGTTGAGATATCAAAATTCATGTGTTTCTGTTTTTGAGTATATAGTGTCACAAATGCATCAAATGTTCTTGAAATAACTTTAGCACATTGTCCATAAATTATAAATAAGTTTAAATAATCTTCGTTTGAATAACATAACCGGGGTGCCATTAGGATGATTCGAAATGTCAAATACGATCGTGGATATCCTGGATCTGATTGTTTAACGATTAAATGCAAAATCGCCATATAAAAATATTGAATTGGCAATATTTCGAAAACTTCAAATTTTAGGTATAGATAACCTTAAACAAAGTAACCTTCTTTTAAAATGTTAAATACTACAAAATAAGAAAAAAAGGGGGTTTCCATTTGAAAAAATTTATTTCTGTCAGTTTTTTCAATCTCATTTTAGGATTTATATTTTGAACTAGTATGACTAGTTATCCAAATATTATACAAAATTTATTAAAGTAGTGCCTTTTCAACAAGGAATCTGACCCAAAGGAAGTAAAAAAGGCTTCCTTATACGAACAATTGATAATTATATTAGGGCTTGCTATCGTCATTTTTGACATAAAAACCTAAATATGTCAAAAACGCTCAGATTTAGGTGAAGAACATTACATAAAATCTGCCTAGAATCTTGCGTAGAATTCCAAAACGTATTAATATATAGGGTATCCTTTTTAAAATAAGTAAGTTGGTATCTACTTCCGGTATAACCGGAAGTGCGACCATCTTGAAAATATTTGAGTCGAGTTGAAAACTTGGAAATTGCTGGAATTTGCTTTTTATCTATGTACATATACTACTTCTACAATCATAGATTACATTGTTTCTGATTTTATTTCCCTTAATGTCAAACACAGGGCAATCAGTACGGATCTCTCGGACCATGAAGCAGTTCTTGCCAGTTTTGTGATTCCACAGACAGCTCCAAAACAAAACTGTCGAATGGGTCGAGTTTATTCTCGAAAAAACTTTAATTTGTTTTATAATGCATGTCTGTTCACTGATTGGCGTGGTGTCTTTGAAGATACCGACTCTAAATTTTTAGACTTCATTAATAAGATGATAAAGTGTTTTGATATAGCATTTCCCCTTCGCAAAATAAAAACTAAGCGTCACAAATCGTGGACAACTAAGGGAATTCGAATTTCATCTAAAAATATGAGATAGCTAATGTATATTAAAAAATTCATAGATAACCCCTCTATATTGAATTACATTAACAACTATAGGGCATTATACCGCAAAATCATTAAATCGGCTAAGCACAACTTCTACAATGTTCGCATCTCACAAGCTTCGAACTCTTCCAAAGGAACATGGTCTATAATAAATGACTTAAGAGATAAAACCTGTTCCTCATGCTATGTTGATCCCAGCCCTGATGAACTGAATAATTACTTCCTGAATGTATGTAAAAATATCAATTCAAGTATAGTTCCGAGTTGTGATGCTCTCTCCTTCCTGCTACCATCTAAAAAGATTATGGACAGTTTCTTCCTGAGACCAGTTGACACACATGAACTGATGCAAACCATAATCGATATACAAAATAAAGATCCATGTGGAAATGATGGCTTATCCATCAAATTATTTTTAAACACACCTGATACAACCATCAACATTTAAGTCTCGTTGATTAATGAATCTTTTGAAGTTGGTCTCTTTCCCACTTGTCTGAAAACAGCTATTATTATCCCACTCCATAGGGGTGGAGAAAAAACTAAAACTTGTAACTATAGACCTATTGCTTTATTGTCTACCTTATCGAAGATAGTCGAAAGGCTCATGAAATGCCGTCTCTTACCCTTCCTTCTCAAACATAATATTCTTACAGCACAACAGTATGGCTTCTTACCCACAAAATGCACTAATGACGCAATGTTTTTGGTTCTTAATGAATCACTCAATGACAAACTGTTCACAACTTCAGTTTTTTGTGACTTCGCAAAGGCCTTTGATTGTGTTAACCATGCAATTTTAGTACGAAAACTTCAGTTTTATGGCATACGTGTGTCTCCTTTAGAATGGTTTAAATCTTACCTAACTAACAGGCAACAAATAGTACGAGCAAATGGTAAGAATTCAATAAATCTACCAATAGACAGTGGGGTACCTCAGGGCTCAGTTTTAGGACCAATTCTCTTTCTTCTTTTCATCAACGATATTGTGGACTTGAAAATAAATGGTAGAATTACTTTGTTTGTTGATGACACCAGTGTAACTTGGAGTAACTCTTATATACAAGCCCTACAGTCAATCATAAGTAATGATTTGATGGCTATTAAGGCCTAGTCTGATTCAAATGGACTTTGTTTCAACACAGATAAAACTGTAGTAATGTCTTACAGAGGAACCCTACAACCTGTTACCCTAAACAATAAAACAATTCAAACAGTGAACTCAGCGAAGTTTTTAGGTCTTTATATTGATAAGTCGCTCAAATGGTCTACTCATATAGACATATTAACAAAAAAATTATCTTCTGCATGTTTCGCCATTAAAACATTTTCTAGAGAGCTTTCAATTTCTGCTGCGTTGTCGACATACTTTTCTTTATTCGAATCACACCTTCGTTATGGTTTGCCATATTGGGGTTCATGCAGCCTTTTCCACTTTGAGTCTGTTTTCAGATTGCAAAAGAGAGCAGTTCGTTATATGTTTGATCTGAGCAGAAGGACACATTGCGAATTCTACTTTAAAAAATTCAAAATTCTAACTCTTCCTTCACTATTCATATTCGAATCCGTCTGTTTGGTTCGCAAACACATTCATAACTTTTCAGAAAGACCAAATCATAGATATCCCACAAGAAATTCAGATACCGATATTTATTTAATAACGCCCACTTACGTCTTAACAAAAAACTCCTTTACCTACAATGCCGGAAAGTTATACAGTCATCTACCATTGGAGCTAAAATCCTCGAGTACGTACAAAAAGTTCCGAAGTTCAACTGAGGCTTTTCTTTTGGAGAGTCCATTTTACTCAGTGGCAGAATTTTATTCTGTAACTGAATTTCACAATGTAACATAGACCCTTGAGATCCACATTTAGTAGCAACATATATTAATGTTTTTTTTTTGTAATATACAAAATTTTATATCTGTATAATAAGTTTAGTTGACAAATATGTTGATTCTCAACATATGTTTATACATAATCGACTGATAAATGTTTTTCTATTTTGTTCTTCTATTTAATAGATTCTTGTTTTGTTCAACGATTGAAAGTGTGTTTTGTTTAATTAGTTATCATTGTTAAATTTTATTTTCAATTTTTTATAGGTATGTGCTTTGTCGACAAAATTTTGTAATTTTATAGGACAATAAAGCTGTTTCTCTCATACCTACACCTAACTAGTCAGGTTTCGAACTTATGAGCATTTATTTGTAAAAATGTTCCTTGTACATGGTGTCCCCATTCGGTATTTGCTAAGCATGCCATGATCACTATTTGACAGTAACGTTGTGACAATCTACTAATAGTGTCGATATTTTCGACATCTCAGAAGTTGCAAATACCTTCAAAAACGACGCAAAAAACTTTTCAAACGAAGTTCTTATGAATTTGATTATTATTTTTGGGCAGTTTGATAAAATTATCAGCAGAACATGAGAAAGTTCAATAAAATGTATCCGCATCTACCGCCAATAAACCTTAAGAAATTTATACGAATTCAGAACAATTTTAATGAGTATGGACAATTTTTAAAAAAGTACCAAGAGTCTTGATAGTGGAAATATTGATATAAATGATTATAAAAAAGAAAAACAATTATGTGGAATGTTTCACAATATGTTCGAATGGCTGGTCGTTCACTTTCAAGCACTTCAAAATGCGGGCGTTGACTGATTTTTTTCCATATTATTTTTATTGTCACAACTACCTTCTCTCTATAGTTTTTTTCTTTTCTTTCATATTTGACTCGGTCGTAATTTAAAAAAACGGTGTACTCTTACCACGTGATTTCAGGAGGCGGATGAGCGTCGATGTTAACCGACCATACTTGTTTATTCCCAGCTTCGATTGTACTGAAAGTATTCATATCATAGTCAGTTCGTAGGTTTATGAAGCTCTCATTGATACCTGCAAAACTGAACATATTCAGATTGATAGCGATGATTCCTATCATGTGATTAATTTTAATTATTACTCTTTATACGAACGATATTGTAAAGCGTTATATATTGAGCGTGAAAGGATCTTATAACAGTATATCTGCAAGAAATGTCAAAAACCAAACATGGGATTATAGGGAATGACTTAATTTCAATTAGGTAATTTGAGATTTTGTGAGAGATATTGTTGATATATATATATATATATATATATATATATATATATATATATATATATATATATATATATATATATATATATATATATATATATATATATATATATAAATATATATATATATATATATATATATATATTAATATATAGATATTTATATATATATATATATATATATATATATATATATATAATATATATAATATAGTATATAATATATATATATAATATATTATATATATAAATATATATATATATATAATATATATATATATATTATATATATATATAATATATATTATATATATAGATATATGTGAATTCTTGATTTTTACCTGTTTATCGTATTCATTCCAAGAGATATCAATTATTGGTATAACAGGTTTATTTCAAACATTACATTTTAAAATTAAAATTCATTGGACGTTTCAATGGAGTTTCCATCTTCATCAGCTAAAATCGGGATAAAATACAATTCAAATGCCTAAATTAAAAACATATATACACACATACACTAAAATAAAATAAAATAAATTGTATCTCACCAGAATGTTCGTCGGTAGTTGTCAGAATACTACTTGACTCTTGAATCTCAGTTTAACCGATGTATAATCGTTCATGCGCATAGAGCTCATGTATTACAATAATGGGGCATATATCGAACTTAGGCCCTTTATATCTATTTTGTTGTTAACTGTGTTGTCTTGGTTCTTCTGTATAAAAAATCATTTCAAGGATTTCGCGTGATTTTAAGTTTTTTTTCTATAGTTAGTATGTGTGTTTCATCGTAATCGAAATCATGTCTTTCTGATTGTTTGTGTTTGTTCAGTGCAGTGTTCGCTGTTTTGGCATATCTGTGGGCTTTTAGTCTATCTTGTAGACGTTGTGAGGTTTTGTCCGATATATACTTTATTGCAATCTTTGCAGGGAACGCTGTATACTACGTGGGATTCTTTTCTGTTGGAATTTTGCTCTTTAAGTTGGTGTAGAGTTTGTTTTATCTGATTCTGAGGTTGATGCGCTATCTGTATATTGAACGGTTTTAAAATGTTAGTTATTTTCGGGGTCAGGTATGTGATGTATGGAATAGGTACGTATATTTTTTTATCTGTAGACTCTGGTGTGTTAGATCTTGGTTCCTTGTTGTAGGTTTTATGTACTTGGATTTTGATGTTTTTGTCTATTATATGCGAAGGATAGTTTCTGCGTATCAGAAGTGATTTCGCTTTTTTTGAGTGTTTCAGGGTCGGAATCTGGGAGATGTTAGTTGGACAGCTCTGTATATTACGTTGCTAACAATGGCCTTTTTATGTGAGATGTGGTGCGCTGAGTGGAAGTCAATTAACCGGTTGGTGTGGCTGTGGTTTTAGTGTACCATTTCGTGTTTAATTTGTTATTATTACGAATTATTGTCATGTCTAGGAAATTAATAGAAAAATTGGTCTCTGCTTCGAGAGTGAATTGTAATTTTAGGATGAATATTGTTGAAGCTCCTCAAGATTTCATCTACCTCATTGGGGTTTGGCAATAAGCAAACAGTCGTCTACAAATCTTTTGTATAAAGTTATTTTGAATTTACTGTCCTGTAATATTAGTTCTTCTATATATTCCATGACTATCTGTGCTGTTACACTTGAAATGGGACTGCCCATCGCCGACACCATCTGTTTGTTGGTAGAATTGATTTTTATACTGAAAATAATTTGTGTGGAGAGTAAATTGCAGAGCTTCAACAAATTCACTTTGTGGAATTTGATGTGTGGTCTTGTAGTTGTGTCCACTTTTGTTCTATAATGGTTGGTATCATTTGGTTTGGAATGTTTGTATATAGTGGAATCACGTCCAGGGAGTACAGTTTGTGGTTGTTGGGAAACATCTATTTGATCCAGTTCTGTTTTAAGTTCGATGGAGTTTTTTATATAGTATTTGTTCTTGTTTGTAATGTTTGACAGTACTGATGCGAGGTGTTTTGAAAGGTTGTATAGTGGGGATTGAATGCTTGAAAACTATTGGGCGTAGGAGAATATCTGGTTTATGGACTTTTGGGAGTCCGTAGATTCTGGGTGGTATGCTGTTATGTGTAAGTAATTGTTTGTATAGTGTTTGTGAAATAAAGTCTTTTTCTTTCCACTTCTTTAAAAGTTTGTTGTTATCATTTTCTATTGTGTTCGTTAAGTCTCTCTTACTTATTTTGTATGTATTTGTATCCGCTTGAAGTGTGGTCATTTTCTGGTTGTACAGGTCTTGTTCCAAAATAACAGTTTTATTACCTTTGTCTGCCTTAACTATTACTAGGTGGGGGTTTTTGTTTGAGAAAGACTTTAGTCATCCTAAATTTGGAGTTTTAGATTCCTGTTTTGTTTTGTATTAACTTGGTGTTTATGATTTTTGAGAAATTGTTTTTGTTGTATTTATTGATTGTGTCAGTTTGATTCGTATGTCATTTTGGTCTTTGATAGAAATGTTTGGTATGTTAGCTTCAACCTGGGCAATGATTTTGTTCTACTGGTAAATGTTTTTCATATTTATGTTCATAGCATACTTTGGGTCCAAGCTTAGAATCTCAGTTACGTATTCTGGTAGAACTGTGTCTGTCATAGAGAATGGAGTCTGTGTTTTCAATTTCAGTTGGAAAAGAATGTGAGATATCCGTTTTGAAAAATGAGCTCGTTTCTTTTTTTGTAATTGTTCTAATTTTCGTATGTGTTTTATTTTGTTTTGTTCTGTCTTTCTTGTTTGTTCCCTAGTTTCTGCGAGTTGAAAGTTAGCCAAGATTTCTCCCTGTATAATTGAATGTACTTTGTTTGTGTTATAATTGACTTGTTGTGAAAGGTGTTTTTATTTCTTTAGTCGCATCGGTAATCAATAAGTTAACTGTCTTTCTAATAAAACTTGTCATTGATTTCTCGAACCTTCTGTTGAGATACTTACAATTAAAATTAATGTGCTCAACATTGAATTGTAGGAATACGGGGCATAACTCCTCGTCTCGGCATCGTAGTAGAAAAATTCTTCTTGACCTCAAATCAGTTATTCTGTTGTTCAATTTTGTGATCAATTTCAAACATTGTGCCGTCGAATATCCATATTCCGCATTGATATCAGCATAAAATCCCATCGTTTAATAATTAATAAACTGCTTGTTAAGTATAATATATTGCCTTGGGGTGTTGTGCAGATGTTTCACACTTTTTCAACCGGTGTGAATGTATATTTGAATTCTTGATTTTTACCTGTTTATCGTATTCATTCCAAGAGATATCAATTATTGGTATAACAGGTTTATTTCAAACATTACATTTTAAAATTAAAATTCATTGGACGTTTCAATGGAGTTTCCATCTTCATCAGCTAAAATCGGGATAAAATACAATTCAAATGCCTAAATTTAGACATTTGAATTGTATTGATTTTAGCTGATGAAGATGGAAACTCCATTGAAACGTCCAATGAATTTTAATTTTAAAATGTAATGTTTGAAATAAACCTGTTATACCAATAATTGATATCTCTTGGAATATATATATATGTATATCAATAAATATATATATATATATATATATATATATATATATATATATATATATATATATATAATCTCTTGATAATTATTAGCAATAACAGGCTGGTTGAATCTTAAAAAACTCGATTTAATTAATAAGTTGACGTTTCATTACGATATTGGTAATTGAAATTTCTTTGACATTTATTGATTCGAAAAATTTTTTTTGAAAAGACAAGGCTGCTTTGTCTTGCTAATTATTTATTATATGCTATTCAGTCTAATATTAACATTCAAAATAGTTATCATTAGATGGTAAGGGAAACCAAAGAAACCTTTACCTACGTAATGTTTGAAAATAAAAATAATAGGGTACCATTTATCTAACAACAAAGAAATTAGTCATGGGAAAACATTAAAGATGTGGAGTAGAATTATCGGTATAGTACGTTTATATGGAAGCAGCCGTTGACACGTGTTTCGGACTCTTTGGTCCTCATCAGAACGGCGTAGCTAAGCTAATTGGATTGAAAACCTGGAGATGAAAATAGTTCAACAAACAAAATCCTCTGTTATGAAAGAAAATCACTTATTTGTAGTTTATTGTTTGAACTCTCCGGTATGGGAGATTTGGTCAAACTTTGCCACGGAGGCGATTAATTCCATCCGAGAGATCTCAGAAAGAGTAAATTAATATTAAAAAAGAAAATTAGTTTTGGGAAAATATTAAACAAGTAAAGCAAAAATTATCGGTATAGTTCGTTTATATGGAAGTAGCCGTTTTTAATGAAATTTTTATAATAAAATCCTCTGTTATGGAAGAAAATCACTTATTAGTGGTTTATTGTTTGAACTCTCCGGTATGGGAGATTTGGTCAAACTTTGCCACGCCTCCGTGGCAAAGTTTGACCAAATCTCCCATACCGGAGAGTTCAAACAATAAACCACAAATAAGTGATTTTCTTTCATAACAGAGGATTTTGTTTGTTGAACTATTTTCATCTCCAGGTTTTCAATCCAATTAGCTTAGCTACGCCGTTCTGATGAGGACCAAAGAGTCCGAAACACGTGTCAACGGCTGCTTCCATATAAACGTACTATACCGATAATTCTACTCCACATCTTTAATGTTTTCCCATGACTAATTTCTTTGTTGTTAGATAAATAGTACCCTATTATTTTTATTTTCAAACATTACGTAGGTAAAGGTTTCTTTGGTTTCCCTTACCATCTAATGATAACTATTTTGAATGTTAATATTAGACTGAATAGCATATAATAAATAATTAGCAAGACAAAGCAGCCTTGTCTTTTCAAAAAAATTTTTTCGAATCAATAAATGTCAAAGAAATTTCAATTACCAATATCGTAATGAAACGTCAACTTATTAATTAAATCGAGTTTTTTAAGATTCAACCAGCCTGTTATTGCTAATAATTATCAAGAGATTAAAAATAAATCACAGGCAACAACAATTCGAATAAATAATTATATATATATATATATATATATATATATATATATATATATATATATATATATATATATAAACATATATATATATATATATATATATATATATATATATATATATATATATATATATATATATATATATAATTGTGTGTGTGTGTGTGTGTGTGTGGGGTTGAGCAATTATCTTCACTCAAGCATTTAGCATCAGAAAATAGGCCGCTTTGAGAAAAACCTACAAGATGAGCGTAAGCGGAGTATATATGTTTTCTATGATCTGGTTGATACATATTAATATTCCAATAATGCTATATGGAAATGACTGTATTGCTTATCAACCAATTTTTATTTATATCTTCAAACTATGAAGAAGTTCACTAAAGCTTAACTCATGTTGAACATTTCTTATTTCTAGAACTGCTAATTTAAGTGTTGAGGTGAAGATGTATCCTATCAATTGAAATTTTATTTCAACTATCGCATTTGAGTTTAGAAGCATTATTCACCAGTTGCAAGCTATTAAAGATGAATGAAAAATGCTACCTGGTAATGGAATTCACTCTCAGAATCAATATTGAATATTTTGAGAATTTGAGGCTTAATCATTTATATTTTTATCGGAATATATTTTTAATATTTGGACTTTATTTTTATATCGTCATATAATTTGAATTTGCTCCATTTAAACTTTGATAGTTCTTTGAATATAAAATGTTAATAATTATGATTAGTAATGTACTTTTCCAATTTTAGTAGTGTTATCAATAGATCAAGAATTACATCTTCAATTGAAAGACCTATGAATTGCAGAATACTATAAAATCTTACCGTATACAGAATAATGCAAACTAGCTTCATTTATGTGGCCTAGATAGTCCCTTGCCTTACACACATATTCCCCTTGGTCTTCTAAAGTTATATTCTTTATTATTAATTTTGAAACATATTTATGAATCCTAGCATAATCAACACGACTGTCAATTGTTGAAATCTCTCTCTGAAATAATTAAATATTATGAGAAATTTATCAGCTACATCTGCCACCACTAT
>JARQZK010001634.1:82500-100000 GCA_030704885.1 Cynegetis impunctata
TGATGCCAATGAAGAAAATTGTAAAAAATTTTCAAATAATGGTCTCGGAAACTCAATCGACATAAATTCTATAAATGACAAAATCGAAAAAAATTGCTTGCCTTACATCGCAATTGAATATCCGAAATGCAAATTACTCTTAGATAGCGGATGTACTGTCAGCTTAATAGATCCTAAGGTTGCTTATAACAGTATACCTCATCTCATTTATCCAGAAGACACTGATTTAATTACCCCTCACGGACACGATAAGAGTCATGAAAAAGTTTTATTTCACGTGGACTCCTTTGGTTTGAGAAAAGAATTTTCTTCCGTAATTTACAAATTCCATACTCAGTATGATTGTATTGTAGGCTTTGAATTTTTAAGAATGAATAATTTTACTATTGACTTACAGAATAACTTTTTAATAGGTGAAAATTGTAGAATACCCATATATTTTCAAAAAAAAGTGATTCCTAAAAAATTATCTTACTCAATAGGTTTATCACGCTTACCAACGAACAACACAGATGCTTTATCGCGTATTCAATTACAAGGAGCAAACGAGATAAACAATTCAGAAGACGAAATTAGTTCTATGCTTCCCAACATAAATGCTGATGACTTAGGTATGAGTAACGAAGAATAAGATATTCTTCTCAAGAATTTTCAAGATAACACAGAGGAAATAACGCAACCTGAAACCGTGCACAGCAACCTTGAAAATCCTACGTTAGAGTTGCCATATACAGATCAACCTCTTAATTACTATAATAATCAAGTCGTATTTATTAAAACTTTTATATTTTATTTAGTTCAACGATTAAAGCTCTTAAAAAATCGTAATCGTATGATAGTATCTGTCAGCAAGAATGACGAATTCATAAAATTCATTCGTGAAAATTTGTCACCTGAAAAAGCGTACTGTTTGTTTTTCAAACACCAAGAAATACAAATACCTTTTATACAACTATTATAAAATAATTTCAAAGCAAAAGCATTCAAACTCAGAATATCAAGCGTTCTTGTGGAAGACGTAGAGAAAGAACCAGATCAGCTTTAAAAAATTGAGATGTACCATATTTCCAAATCTGGGCATCGCGGCATGTAAGAAAATGTTGAAGCCCTCAAACGAATATTTTATTGGCCTGACCTAGACAAAAGTGTTCAAAAATACATAAATAATTGCGATATTTGTCAAAAGAACAAATATGAACGTACCCCGACTAAATTAATATTCAAAAGTACGCCAATTGTCTCGAAACCATTTTCTCACCTATATGTAGATACTTACAAGGTAGACAACACTACGTGTCTAACTATTATAGATTCCTTTTCTAAATTCACACAGTTTCACCTCTTAGTTCATAAAACTGCTAATGAAATTATGGAAAAATTAATTTTGTTTATCAGCAATAACGGAGTTCCCGAACGAATCACTTGCGACAACGGGACAAAATTTAAAAATCTTATAATACAAGGTTTCTGCGATACACACAAAATCTCATTGCATTATATCACTAATTTAACCCCGAATTCAAATTCTCCTATCGAGAGATTCCGTTCCACACTGATAGAACAACTAAGATGTCTCTCATCAGAAAAATTACCTTCTGCAGCGCGAATAAATATAGCTATCATGACCTACAATAATTCAATACATTCAAATCTAGAATATACTCCCATGCAAATTGTAAATGGAGACTTGAACTATTCTATGCCTTTAGAGAAAACTATTAACGAAGAAATTGCGGATTACATTAAAACTTATCGCGAAAATATGAAAGAAATAAAACTAGTAGTCGATAAGGCCCAAAGTAAAAATGAAACTAACATTGATAAACTCAATCAAAATCGTCAACAAAATAAAGACGTAAATGAAGATCAAGATGCTTTCCTAAAAGTTCCTTTTCAATCTAAACTCAAAGAACCATTCAAAAAAGTTTTCATTAATATTATAAGCGACATTCAAATGAAGAATCCTCCAAATCAACACATTCATCATAAAAATAAAATTAAACAAAGAAAACACTAATTGGTTTTCTTATTTTCAGATGACCCCTGTACGTATTCTCTTTCTAATAACGCTCGCCGAAATAATTTCAGATACACAGTCAAAATATGTCGACACTATCAATTTCTTAATAAAGAAAACTAATCAATTAAGAGACTCCCAAAATGTGGCTTTGAGAATGAATTTGATAACTCGCTATTCACACGAGATATCTATTCTATTAAATGAAATAGGAAGTGCTATTAGTTTCGCACGTCTGCATTTATTACACGAGAACATTCTGCCGCTATCAACGTTTAACGAAGTTCTGAAAAGAGAGAAACTGCTGCCTGTTACACGTTTGAGCAATTATTATGCAGCATGCACCGTTAGAGTATTTATCAAAGATTTTAATATACTTTTCAGTATCACTATTCCTATTTTTCAAAAAATTTAATATGACCTGTACAAAATATACAACTTACCTTTCCAAAATAACAGTGTACACCACCTTCAATCTTATGGATTAACAGTCAACAAGAAAATTATATGGAGAACCGAGGTAGTCAGTAAGAAACATGATTAATTTGTCCATAATTTCATTAGCAGTTTCATGAACTGAAGGGTAACACTGTGTGACTTTGGAAAAGGAATCTATTATAGTTAGACACGTAGTGTTGTCTTCCTTGTAAGTATCTACATATAGGTGAGAAAATGGTTTCGAGTCAATTGGCGTACTTTTGAATATTAATTTGGTCGGGGTACGTTCATATTTGATCTTTTGACAAATTTCGCAATTACTTATGTATTTTTGAACACCTTTGTCTAGGTTAGGCCAATAAAATTTTCGTTTGAGGGCTTCAACATTTTCTTGCATGCCGCGATGCCCAGATTTGGAAATATGGTACATTTCAATTTTTTCAAGCTGATCTGGTTCTTTCTCTACGTCTTCCACAAGAACGCTTGAGATTCTGAGTTTGAATGCTTTAGCTTTGAAATTATTTTGTAATAGTTGTATAAAAGGTATTTGTATTCCTCGGTGTTTGAAAAACAAACAGTACGCTTTTTCAGGTGACAAATTTTCACGAATGAATTTTATGAACTCGTCATTCTTGCTGATAGATAGTATCATACGATTACGATTTTTGAAGAGCTTTAATCGTTGAACTGAATGAGATTTAAAAGTTTTAAATCTGAAAGTTGATTTTTATAGTAATTAAGAGGTTGATCTGTATATGGCAACTCTAACGTAGGATTTTCAAGGTTGCTGTGCACGGTTTCAGGTTGCGTTATTTCCTCTGTGTTATCTTGAATATTCTTGAGAAGAATATCTAATTCTTCGTTACTCATACCTAAGTCGCAGCATTTATGTTGGGAAGGATAGAACTAATTTCGTGTTCTGAATTGTTTATCTCGTTTGCTCCTTGTAATTGAATACGCGATAAAGCATCTGCGTTGTTGGTGGGTAAGCGTGATAAACCTATTGAGTAAGATAATTTTTTAGGAATCACTTTTTTTTGAAAATATATGGGTATTCTACAATTTTCATCTATTAAAAAGTTATTCTGTGAGTCAATAGTAAAATTATTTTTTCTTAAAAATTCAAAGCTTACAATCCCATCACGCTGAGTATGGAATTTGTAAATTACGAATGGAAATTCTTTTTTCAAGCCAAAGGAGTCCACGGGAAATAAAACTTTTTCGTGACTCTTATCGTGTCCGTGAGGGGTTATTAAATCAGTGTCTTCTTGATAAATGAGATGAGGTATGCTGTTATAAGCAACCTTAGGATCTATTAAGCAGACAGTACATCCGCTATCTAAGATTAATTTGCATTTCGGATATTCAATTGCGATGTAAGACAAGCAATTTTTTTCGATTTTGTCATTTATAGAATTTATGTCGATTGAGTTTCCGAGACCATTATTTGAAAATTTTTTACAATTTTCTTCATTGGCATCAAAATTTTCGTCTGAAGGACTGTTGTCAAATTCGTGATTTTCATTATTTTCACTATTTTCCGCGTCGAGATTAGTAAGTTCTTCAGATATGAAATTATTCGGTGTTCATATCATATTTTGGAAATGATTATAGCGTTGATTTTGATATTGATTATGCGGTATTTGCGAACTACCTGTCGTTTGACGTTTTTAGGCTGTTGGGATTACAGAAACAGTCGACATAGGAGTCGGTCTATTATACGCCACATAATTATTATTTGGTCGAAACACGTTTGTTTTAGGTGTTTCCCTGTTATTTCTTCCGAAAACCTGACTGTTCGTCGGATATTGTCTTTGCGGTAGTACTATTTGTTGTGAATTAATATGTTGAGAAGGAAAAGTTTTCGGAGGTGCAATCACTTGTTGTTTCCATGTTCTCATTAAATCTAGTTGTGATTTTTGAGACATATAGTTCTCTATCGTCTGAACTGTTAAGTCAAACGTAATATGCGGTGTAGTCAATAGAGCAGTTTGTAGATCTATTGAGACATTACTTATAAAGACGTTTTTTGCTAAGTCTGAAACTAGTTGTTTATGTAATAATTTCAGAGCTTGGTCTAGAGTCGGTTCAGCGTCAATTCGATAATTAATTCGGATTTTTAAATTTTTAACTAGGTAACTCAATGAAATCTAGAACGTCTTCATTGGGTTTCTTGCGCAGAAATTGAAGCTGATTTTTAAATACATCGAGATTGACATGATCACCAAATTTGTTCAATAAAAATGTTTTTATACCGATCCAAGTATTTGGTACATTAGATGATCGAAACTGGGCATCTGCTTTTTCAATTAATTTACTTTTAATGACAGCAAAACAATATGTTTTCACTATCTGTTCTTCGTTAGGAAATTGCGTAAGATATTCTTCGCACGAATTCAAGAATGAATTCAACTCGGCTTGTGTTCCTGAGAATTTTGGCAATAGAGATCCAAACTCACGAGCTATCATTAAGCCGTTACCTTCAGCCATTTTAGCTTTGGAAAATTTATTCTTTTTCTTTCTTGAATCTAAATTCAATCTATTCAACGAGTCTGCCAAAGAATCAATGATGAAAGTCAATTTAAAATATTTAAAATTTAAAACAAATTCTTAATCTTCTAATGACCTCCTACAACTATATGTTACAGGGAGTCTGTAGGTTTTGGGCTGAAAACCATGGGAAAAACAGAAAGTTGATTAACTACTGCAACTTACGTTTTGATCGTTATTCCAAAGTGGAGTCCTCGGTGCTACCCTTGACGATGCACTTTGTTGATTTCTTCAATGGTCAGTTGAACGGTACTGCCTAATTTTGCCGTCACTGTGAGATAACAACTGAGCTTATGTGTTTTAAAGTTCGGATTGCTCTTAAGAATTGATATTCACTTAATGCACTTCTCTTCACGAAGGATTAATGAAGCAATCCCATTCTCGTCGCCAATTATATTTTTCAACACGAAGAAACTATTTTTAAAAATAACGATTTTATTCAGAACGATGTGTACAGGATGAGAGTTCAAATCAAACTTACAGCTCTATTATTCTAATTGTGCTCTCTAGCTAAAAAGGATGAATAAGCATTTGATATATATTATGCGAAGCGTCTAGACCTACAATTCAGCATTTTGAAAGGGAGATACAGGCTGTCTCTCATGTAACTATTTTTATATATATATATATATATATATATATATATATATATATATATATATATATATATATATATATATATATATATATATATATATATATATATATATAAGAGGAGGATAGTCGCTGACTAGTGTAGAGGATAACTATTTGTAGGGACTGCAGCAATGTAAAAGGAAACTCTTTGAAGTTTTTCCAAGCTTTCGGAATCGTTTATTCCATCGTCAGGGAGAATCTATCATGAGAATGATTACATAGATGTTGATAATACGATATAAGAAACATTGAAAATGATGCTATTTGTTAAAAAATTATAGAAGTTGATACATTTTTGAAGTTATAATTAAATTACTGAACGAAATGACAAATCGGAGTCACTCATTTTTTTAAAATTTTCAAATTGAAGTTTGACATTATTTCGTTACGTTAAATTAATTCGATTTTGTGTTATTTTGTATCAAGTGAAAGTAAAAAAGAATAAATTTCACTCAAATGGCTTATATCTGTTTTTTTATTTATGGATTTATTGTCTTGATAAATAAAGGCCATTTCTAAAAAAGATCTTTTTGAAAGATGTGATTCTCTTGCAAGAACAGTTGTTGAAAGGTAGTTCATCTGGTGGTCACAATCATTAACATGTCAATGATTGTGACCACCAGATGAACTACCTTTCAACAACTGTTCTTGCAAGAGAATCACATCTTTCAAAAAGATCTTTTTAAGAAATGGCATTTATTTATCAAGACAATAAATCCATAAATAAAAAAACAGATATAAGCCATTTGAGTGAAATTTATTCTTTTTTACTTTCACTTGATACAAAATAACACAAAATCGAATTAATTTAACGTAACGAAATAATGTCAAACTTCAATTTGAAAATTTTAAAAAAATGAGTGACTCCGCTTTGTCATTTCGTTCAGTAATTTAATTATAACTTCAAAAATGTATCAACTTCTATAATTTTTTAACAAATAGCATCATTTTCAATGTTTCTTATATCGTATTATCAACATCTATGTAATCATTCTCATGATAGATTCTCCCTGACGATGGAAAAACGATTCCGAAAAGCTTGGAAAAACTTCAAAGAGTTTCCTTTTACATTGCTGCAGTCACTACAAATAGTTATTCTATATATATATATATATATATATATATATATATATATATATATATATATATATGTTCATCAATATCAACCACAAAAGCTTAACTAATGACAGTACTATATTTCTCATATTCTGGCGCTAATTGACAAATAGGGTAAATCTGAAACGTTAATTCTTGAAATTGTTAGAACGTATGATTCAAACTGTTCAAGCCTTAGCAATGGCTAGTTGTTCATAAAAAAAAATGAATGGGTGGAGTGAATGTTTTGATACCAACGGGTACGTATAAGCAATAGATTATGTAGTTTTCTGAGACCTCCTTTTTCAATGAAGTTCTATTTGTCTTACACTCTAAGTATTGCACTTAGGGAATAAAATATTGGTCAGTAATTTACCGAACTGTATATTCCTTCAATAATATTGATGATGGTTGGTCAAGATATTGCATCATTTCCAGTGGAAGCTTAAAGGACTTTGAATTACAAACAAATGGAAAAATCTGCTCATGCTATTATTAAAACGTATAGTGAAATAGTAGCTATATAATAGGTTGTCATATTGAAAATACAGTAACGTGACTTGACTTATGACTTATTTACTGTTATTCCGCTTCGGAACATAGGACTTCTACGAAGCAGCGCCATCTGACTCTGTTTTTGGTTTTTTCTTTAATTTCTCGCTATGTTTTACCGGTTGTTCTGATCTCTTCATCTATTGTTCGTCTCCAGCTTAATTTAGGTCTTTTGCGTTTGCCCTGTGGATTCTAATCTAGTGCTTGTTTTTCTATTGCTGTTGGGTCTTTTCGTAGATTATGCCCAATCCAATTCCATTTTCGTTTCTTTATTTGAGCATTTATAGGTGTTTCTTGTGTCTGTCCCATAGGTTGTTGTTTGAGAGATATTTTTCTGAGGCATCTATTTATGAATACTTGGAGGCTTGCTGTGATATTCTTCGTGGTTTTCCATGTTTCGCTGCCATACAAGAGAACAGATTGCTTTTGAAAATTTTGAGTTTGGCCTTTATTGATATTTCTGTTGCCTTCCATACCGGATATAGTTGTATGAATGCTGCGTTCGCTTTTTGTGTTCGTGATTTTACATCTTCTTCTGTTCCGCCCGTGCTCGTCACTACGTTGCCCAAATTTGTGAATTCGTTAACCTCTTCTATTTCATTATTATTCATTCGGTTGTTAGTAGTGTTTGATCTGAGTGATTCGGTTTTAGTGCTGTTGATCTTTAAACCAGTGTTTTTTTTCTTTTCAGCTGTTTTGTTTAGTTTTTGTTGCATGTTATTGTGTGTGTGGGATAGTAGACAGACATCTTCGGCAAAGTCTAAATCTTCGAGCTGTTCTATAAGGTTCCAGGTTATTTCGCTTCTCTCTGTCTTTGTTGATTTGGTCAGTACTTCGTCTATGACCATGAGGAACATTATTGGAGATAGTATGCAGCCTTGTTTAACTCCTGTCTGTACTTGTATGGGTTCTGATAGTTTGCCTTCGTGAATTACTTAGCACGTGTATCCTTCATATGTTTTTTTTTGTTAGGTTTAGTATATTTGTAGGTATTCCATACTTTTGCATTGTATTCCACATTTTATCTCTGTTCACTAGGTCGAACGCCTTTTCGAAATCCACGAATAGTAGATACAGGTTGACTACGTATTCTGTATATTATTCTATCATGATGCGCAGTGTCTATGCAAGATCTACGGCTTCAGAAACCTGCTTGTTTTCTACTTAATTGTTTTTCTATTCTTGTTCTTATTCTGTTTAGCAGGATCCTGGAGAAAATTTCACTTGGAATCGAGAGCAGGGTGATCTCTCTCCAGTTTTTGCAATTTGTAATGTCTCCTTTCTTTGGGATCTTTATAAGAAGTTCTTTTTTCCATTCTTCAGGTATCATGTTGCTTCGCCATATTTTGGCAAACAGTGGGTGTAATGCATCCAGCGTTATTTCTTCTCTTCAGTATTTCTGGTGGTAACGTACTCGAGGATGAATACTTATATCAGTAGACATCTACAGATCTCGAAATGGTGAACAGAATATATGATGAGAGGCGAAAAAAGATAATAACTTTTTTTAAATTTAGTTTTTTGACCTTGGCTTATCAACCATTCAGTCATCATCAAAGATAACACCTGAAATCTGTTGCATACGTGACATACTACAATTGCTTCAAAACAGACAAGGTATAATGAGTCGTGAATTCAACAGAAAAATTCAAGCAAAAAACGAAGTTCAATATCTAATAAATATACGGGTCGGTCAAATTTTTATCATTGACTGTAATCAAGTGTAGACGCTCTACACTTTATAATGGTCAAAAACGTAGAGCGTGTTATCACAATCATCGTGCAATTTTTGAAATTTTCAATTAATTCCTAATTTTTCAAATCAATGAAATTCCTATAAATAAATTTTTTTTTAAATTGGACTTACATTCTATTTTCACGAGCACCTCCTGTTTATATTCATAATTATCCTTCTGATAGTTGCAAGAAACGTAAAATTCACTTAAGTGCTCAGAGTCATTACTCATAATTCCAACGTGTGGATCGTATCGATATATTATATTTTCAGAAAGTTCTTTGAGCTCAATCTGAAATGTGAAAATTGGGTTTCAAATTTAAAATTTGCCTAGAGGAAATATATTGGAACATTCAATTGAAGCGTACAGCTATCAAACTTTCGTTCAACGCAAAATAAAGTAGCTTGTATTTTACTCACACTGCAACGTGAAAAATGTTTGAATTAGAAATTTATAGTCAAAATAAATATGTTTACCTTTTTTCCTTCTCTTTCCAAAGTAAAATTGACATCGGAAGATGTTGGTCTACATGGTAGAGTGAAATTTTGGTTCTTAGGTGAAAACAGTTTTATTTTGTTATAATTCAATACTGACAAATGCTGGACATCTAAAAGCAAAAATGGATTTAATGAAAGTAAAACATTTAAAATAAATAATTATGAAAATATTTATGTAAAATATTCTGTGAATTCGAAAGATTTGTTTTCACTCAATATTTCGAACTGGACAAATAAAAAAAGGTATAAAGTTTTTGGATGAATTCGATAGAGAAAAGAACACATACACTAACTACTTTGAATATCTGCAAATAATTATACCTATAGGGTTCTGAAGCTTTTGCAGCACATTCTTAATTCGAGCTTGTGATTAATCATTATTTCAAATACATTAATGTGCTTTTTAATTATCTGTAATAGTACTTATACATTTTTTGTGACATATGCTCCTAGAACAAGAAACTGGTCATACAACTTTTGTGCTATACAGATTGAGCATATTTATATTGAAGATATACAACTTCTTGCATTCCCTTTGAAGAATCGTTTGCAAAAGTTCATTCAGACAAATATTCAATTTTGTAACAAACTGTGAAAAAAAAATATCATCAGTTTTTAGCAAGTACACTAAAAACAACTTTGAGTTAGACAATAACTCAATATTTTTCACAATCTACATTTTTTCTTCGATAATGACGCGCTACATTTTCAAGGAAAAAATATTTTTAATCACTTTGAAGGGGTAAGTAAGATGGTGACTTCAGCTCTTCAAATTAATTGGGAACTAGAATGAGCATTACAAGTTTAAAAGTAGAGAGGTAATATTTTCCAATATTAAATAGTACAGGATGTGCCAAATTGGTCACTTTTAAAAGGAAAGTCCTGTTTTTAATCTAGATACATGTAATCTGATGGCGGTGTATGAGGCTCAATTTTTATGACGAACTTAACGGTGAAAACCGCATATCGATATCTATCATCGTTTCTGAGTTACAGCATGTTTTTCGAAAACGTGCATTTTACCTAACAAAAATTCTTTGGTTCTGTGAAAACATTCTCGAAAAAATTTTTTACGTCGAAAGCAATGGTTTAAGTTATTTATTTTTTAAAATCATACATCAACAGTTATTGACGGAAAAATCATTTTTTCAGTGAGACACCCTGTATATTCCTGCATATTCCGATAGAACTTTGCCATTTAAAAAATGTAGCACACTTGATGTTTTACTTTTTTGATTTTGAAACAAAAAATATAAACAAGTAGGCTTTGGACGACGAGGCGATAAAACAGAAAGTGAATGTGCACTGGTAGCTATCAACTTTTGTTATAAGTAGTAAAGAAGCTAATCAATTCGTGGTTTCTGTTCATTTTTTAAACATATTTGCAATGAAGTATGATAATTATGATAATTAAATTGAATATGATAGTCTGTTTTCTGCTAACCGGGGAAAATGCAGATGCAGCAAGCAATTTGTATTACGAGAGGTATACAGACAGAAGGCAACCTTTAAGAGGCATTTTTGCAAGATTGCGACACAACCTAATTGATGGTGGTTAATTTGAAAAGGAACGGTCAGAATCATATGCATCAACTAGGGGCTATTGCAAATAATTCGAAAACGTCAAAGCCAAACTTAAAAATTACAACAGGCCTATTAAGAACTAATGCTAGGCGAATTTTGAAAAAGCATAAATTCAAGCCATACAGGGCCAGAAGAGTTCATGAACTGAGACCAGAAGATTTTGAACACCGCATGGATTTTTGCCACTGGTTCCTGGAAAATTATAACCAAGTGCTTGATTTTTCATAAAATTGTATTTCGACAGACGAAGCTTATGTCAGAAGTGTCGGTATTTTCAACAGTTATCATTCATATTCCTGGGTACAACAAAATCCTCCTTCTATTGTGGAGCAGAGAAGCCAAAGAAAATTTGGATTAAGTGTATCGGCAGGTGTTTTTAAGGGTAAAATTATTGGCTCCGTCATGTATAATGGCACTTTAACATATCAGAGGTATTTAGACATTTCAAGGCAACCGTTGCCTCTAATGGAGGTCAGGAAAATATATTTTCAGAAAGACAGGGCTTTGTCTCACAAAACTGAAATTGTCGGTAATTTTGGCTATAGTTAGATATTCAACCAAGGACCCAACCGTTGGCCGGCCAGGTCACCGGACCTAACACCTAAGGAATTTCACTTCTGGGGAAGGTTGAAAGATCTTATTGTCAAACTCTAGACACGAATTGGAAGCAGCAGTGGTGCAAAGTTTTGCTTTTCTCATTCCCATTGAACTAAGTAACTAAGTTGGCGAGAAATTTTCAGAGAAGGTGTAAGAGAAACAGGTAGATACTTCTTCTAAAGAAATATTTTGTTCTTCATTATTATTGTTATTATTGTTTTAGTTTTATTTATAAGTGTAAATAAAGAATAAATTGTTATCAGTTTTATTGAAACTATGAGTTTTAGTACTGCTATCGATAGCTTTCATAAAAATTCATAGCTAGTAGTAAACACTTGCTTTCTGCTTTATCGCCGCTTCGTCCAAAGCCTACTTGCTCAAGGTGTGCATTTCAAAGTCTACATTAAAAAACTTAAAAGCTGTTAATTTTAAAAATGACTTTAGTAAAACGTCGAGGGTGATATATTTTTGAAACGGTAATTTTAAGTTATATCTCAATATGCGGGAATATACAGGGTGTCTCATTGAAAAAATGATTTTTTCATCAATAACTGTTGATGTATGATTTGAAAAAATGAATAACTTAAACCATTGAATTCTACGTAAAAATGTGCTGCGAGAATGTTTTCATAGAACCAAAGAATTTTTGACAGAAAAAAAGTTACAGCAACTTTTCGAAAATGCACATTTTTGAAAAACATGCTGTAACTCAGAAAATAGATATCGATATGCAGTTTTCACCATTGGGTTTGTCATAAAAATTGAACCTCAGACACCGCCATCAGTTTTCATCTTTCTAGTTCAAAAACGGGACTTTAAAAGTGTCCAATTTGGCCCACCCTGTACACTGAGTGAATTTATAGATACAAGTACGTAATGATAATTTTTTAATACGAAGGCCCATAAATTTTTAATGGTGTTCAAGTCAGGACTTTCTGCTTGTCTATAGAGAAACATTCATTTTCTATTACAGCTCCTGGAAAATATCTAATCCATATTTCTCAATACATAAAAATTCCATTCGTTGTTGATTCAGAAAATTATTAATATTTTTACTGTTCCATAATATTATGCATTGAGTATCAATCTTGGATCTTCGATAACTAAATAATTCTGAACTCTAGGATATGAAATAGTAACAGTGATAAACGTAATCCCTATAACCACGACAATTGATACTTACCATTCACATATAGATAAGTTTTATTGAAATTTGTTGTTCCATTTTCATCCATGCATTTGTAATAACCTACAAATGGGTATGTAATATTCGTTATGATCAATTCGGAGGTGTATTTGATCTTCAAACTGCCCTTTAATATTACATTATGTTCTGATATTTTCGTGTAGTAGGGCATTTCCTGATTAAAACAAAAAAATTAATTAGTACTACTATAATAAGAATATACAAGATCGTGAGACAGTAGGCATTTTGGTATCAATGTATCATAGATGTCCTGAAATGCCAGTTGAAGCCAAAGAAGAAAATAGAAGGCATGATAGAGGAACTTCGTACCTTAAATCGTAGGATAGATTAACCCACTATGCATCTGTTGAAGCAGAAGGCTGTCGATAAAATAAGATCACTTGCGGCAGCAAGGAACAAGCTGATCAAAAAGCCAAAGTGTATAGAAGATAACATCTTCAATACAGAGACCTCAAAGGGTTTAATGCACCTACTATCTCCTGAAGAACTGGAATGGTTCTGGAAAAACTTGTACGAGAGACCAGCAGAAACAAGGGATACTCCGGCACTTCACAAGAGTTGTGCGAACAAGACATGCAGCAGATTGAAGAACTGACAGAAATAACAACCGAAGAGATGAGAAATGCTCTGAAGAACAAGCATGATTCCACGGCAATTGGACTGGATGGCATTCAGAATTACTTGTGGAAGATTTCTTCAGCTACTCACCAACTAGTAGCTAGACTTTTCAGCGGGATGATCATTCATCGTAGGCAAACTCCTTCATGGTTGGTAGAGGGTAGAACTGTACTGATAACTAAATTAGGTGATTCAGGACAGCCAAAGAACTACCGCCCAATGACATGTTCAACACGCTGTATAATCACGTCTACGTGGAATCACGTTTACGAACAGAGAAATGCAAGGAATGAAGTACAAGGGTGTAAGGATAATTTACTGATAGACAAAAGCATATGTGAAGATGCTAGACACTACAAGCGCAAAAAACATACATCATGGATAGACTACGCGAAAGCTTGTGATACATCGTCGCACAGCTTGTTAATATGACTGCTAGCAATAATCAAAATGCACCCTAACATCGTCTATGCGATGAAAAATATTATGGTGCTATGGAAAATTGAGTTTTTCCTTCGATCAGAAGGTCGAATAATCTATACGGGATATGTGACATATAGGCAAGGAGTTTTTCAGGGAGATTCGTTAAGCCCATTATTGTTCTGCATAACACTTCTACCATTAACTGTTGAGTTGAGGTGCTAGCAGATTAGGGTACAAGGTCGGGCCACCAGGCTGAAGAGAACACCTAATATCACATGTCCTGTACATGGATGATTTAAAGCTTTAGGCTCCTTCCTAGCCATCTCTGCAATAATTGCTGAATATCGTTGCTGGATATACTGCAGCAATAGGAATGTCATTTGGGTTGAACAAATGTGCTGTCTTTCATCTAAGCAGAGGAAGAACTTAAGAAGCCAGCATTAATACCATTCCTCATCTTGAAAATCGAGAAACTCACAAATTTTTTGGAATGAAATAGAGAAGTGCACTAGAGACAACCAAAATAGAGGATGCCTTAACAGCCAATACAAAAGGAAGCTCAGAGATATAAGGAAATCACAGCTGTCCGGTAACATCAAAGTTTCTGCTACAAACACCTTGGCAGTCTCGGTAGTCATTCACTCTTTCGGGGTGGCTAACTGGACGGTAAATGAAATTCTCGATCTCGACAGATCCACATGAAAAGTAATGAATATGAATCGGAGCCTGCAACTCAACTGCTCGACACAGAGACTTTACCTTCCTCGAACGCAAGGAGGCAGGGGTTTGCAAAGTTTGGAATACTAACACCACAATAAAAAAACTTTGAAAATGGCAATAAGGATATTGGGAAGTAAAGACCCGCTTCTAAAAATGGTAGCTTATCATGAAATCAGGAATCAAGGAGCGATCCTAATCAGAGCTTGAAGATCACATTAGCACTCCATATATTACAGAAATTTGGAACAACAGGACCTGTCGGAAGAATTATCATTTGCCTTTTTGAAGTAGGATTCTCAAATGCATCCCAAAATAGCTCATCGAGAAAATTAACGAAGCATTTAAAAACTGTTTAAAAAGGAGGATTTTCTGTGGCCCGACATAACCCCATCTGTATTGAATATAGTCTCATCAATAAACATATTCTTTTTTTTTTTTAATTAACACTTTGACTGGGGATTTTTTTAAGCTTACTCATCCTGGGTGCTAATTTTTTTTTTGATGTTTTTCTTTCATTATCTTGTTGCAAATATGAATTCACTATTTTTATCGAAATATACCGAGTGTTCGTAAGCATTGTATGCATGACACGGATCCGTGTCATGAGCACCTAGTAAAAATTTTCTTGTTGTGTGCTGACCGACACGGATCCGTGTCGACTAGTTTATGTTTTTTTCTCTTCTTGCGGGTGGTAAAATGCAAGCTACATTCCTTTTCGTAAAAAAAAAATTCAACATATGATTTCAGAACACAAATATATTGAAACAAATAAAATAATACTGAATGTAAAACATAGAATACATACATGAAAAAGGCTACATAAACATGAGAAATATTTTTTCTACTATAAAAAAGCATTATTTGGCATGATATATCACAAAACATTTTCCTGGACACAATCCAGGCGCATCAGGGCATTTCTCGCAGTGATATATAGTGCTTTTTCTAATCTTATTTTGCGAGCATACCCTACACCTCTTTCTCTTTGTTTCTTTCTTATTAGAAACGTCAGAAATTTTTGTTGGGTGGTGGGAAACGACTGCTGTGTCTTTGAAATTCGGAGTAGATTTTGTCTCTATCTCCAACAGCTCTTCTATAACCGCCAGCCGGAAATCATATAATGACATTTTTTGTTTCGAAGAATATTTTCCGTGCAAATAATACGCATTCAAAAGCATAAGCTGTATAATATGAAGACCTAATTTCTTGTACCACCGAAGCGTCTTTCTTTCACATGGATAATACGAGGACATTTGGTCTTGTCTGTCAACCCCTCCCATGTACTTATTATATTCTAGGATAGGCAAAGGCTTCACTCGTGCTCTATCTCTTTTATCTCTATATTCAACCATTTCATTTTCAAACTCCGTTGATATAAAAAGAACATCCCTCCTGTCTTTCCACTTTCCCACCAATATTTTCTTTGAATATTTGGATATAGTCTCTCCTTTTCCCAGTTTTGCTCTGACAACTTCCTTTGGATTATTTTTTCGATCGGCACGAAGTGTTCCAGTACAATAAGTCTGTTTATGTAGTAAAGTTTCTGCTAAGCCACAACTGTTGTAAAAGTTATCCAAGAAGAGGGAATGGCCACAATTCAGTTTACCTTCCATCAGATGCAAGACAACGTTTGCCGCATGACCCTTTCCTCCTTTACTATCTAGTACTCCAGTATACACAGCTATATTCAAAATGATGCCATTTGGTTCGGAAAGCATATAGAGCTTTATTCCGTATTTATGCCGCTTGTTTTTTATATATTGTCTGAATAACAAGCGGCCCCTCCATAAAACCATGGACTCGTCCAACGAAAGTTGTTTCCCTGGGTAGTAAACTGCGGCCATCTTTTCATTGAAAAAGTTCAGAATGGGGGACAGCTTATACAATCGATCATTTGTAGTTTCACCCTCAGTTGGATTCTTTGCGAAATGCAAACATCGCATAATGAGGAGGAACCTGTCACGACCCATACGACTCGAAAAACATTTAAAATTAAACATTGGATGCACTTTCCAGTAGTCTTGAATTCTGTTTAATTTTATCGTGCCTGTGTGCAATACCAGACCCAGAAATGTAAGCAATTCCGCTTTCGATAATGGTTTCCATCGTAGAATTCTGGATTTTTCGGACATACCTGGCTGACAAAATAATTCTTCGGCGTAAATATTGGTTTGCTCCACTATCAAGTTCAGGAAATCGTCGTCGAGCAGGAAACGAAAATAATCAATTGGTTTTTCACCCGGTAAGGGGACCAGAAGTTCATTTTTTTTCGAAAATGGGAAGTTGTGCATCCCATTAGAACGGTCGTCCCATAGAAAAGGAATATTATCGGCACCAGGCCCTGCTTTATTTGATGCTTGTTCATTGGCCTGGTTCATTCTTGTAAAATTTATCAGAGGTACATCATCATCTGAAATTAAAACAATTGTCTCCTGAGTCCGAGTACAAAAAAAAACACAACAAACACACTTACCTAAGTCGGATGTGTTGAAACTCTCATCGTCATTGTCGTCACTAGGAATGTAATCCGACGCTTCATCAGTATCAAAGTCGCTAAAGGATTCATAAAATGCTGCCTGAAGCTCATCTTCAGTCAATTTACTAGGGTTTTTAAAAGTCAATTTGCTTTTAATAGGCTCCGAGGGCCCTGCCACACTATCCGCCATTTTGCACTAATATCAGCTGTTACGAAAGTCTGATACGGAAACGGCGCGAAAAATACGAATTTCCTATGCTTTGGCTATATGCTAATAAGCGCACGACTGCTTTCAACCGATGCTCGCGGCACACTGCCAACCTGACTTTACGAATACGCGCGACACGGATCCGT